>JAQMYL010000019.1:3234954-3249650 GCA_030014365.1 Clarias pachynema
AAAGCCCCCAAAGCCCCCATCCTCCCTAGGACCCCCTGGTAGCCAGAAGCCAGGACCATAATAGGAGGGCCTAAGAGCGCCTTCTAAAAGTAGGCTCCCATGCACCCATTTCCCTTTAAAGTTCCTATAGCAGGGCCGGGGGCCCCCTGAAATCAAATCAAAATCCGTCCCTGATTGTTCTGTATATATACACTAATAACTTTGACCTTCTGAAGATGGCTTTTTGAAGGCCTAAGTCTTAGCTTGGAATTTACCTCATTTTTACTCTGGATTTTATATCAGCGCGGTGGCTTAGTGGTTAGCACTGTTACCTCGCACCTCCAGGGTTTTTGGAGTTTGCCTAAAGACCTAAAGACTTGGTCTAGTCTAGGTCCTGAGTATATTTGGTCCTTGTCATGGTTGTCTCTCTTATTCATGGGCATTATTCTTGTTGGGTGCCATCTTTTGCTTCTTTTTACAACAAGCTGTCCATTGAACCCTCCTCCTTTGATCAGTCTTGGGAAATAAAGATACCATTACACATTCACTCATTCACCCACTACAGACAATGGAAAACACCAATCTTTTCACTGTTGTAGGAAACCACCAAGCATGGGGAGAACATGAAAATATCAAGCACATAGACCCAAGGTATGACTTAAATGATTTTTGCTTGCTTTCCTATGACTTAAATGATTTTTGCTTGCTTTCCTACTTCAGCTACAGTATGGCTGCGGAGGTCAGAGTATGAAATTGGAGAGGACAGACAACACTTGTTGTCGTGATGTCGTGTTCTTATCAGTGGTTCACTTCCGTCCTGAGGCATGGTTAGTTGCGTATTTGATTCGAGTCGTGCCTGAGTATGATATACTGTGCCAGAGATCACCTTTTCAAGTGGACTCAAGCATGGAAGGCCGATCCAAGCCTGGTTGTTATACATAGTGTTCACCTTGTTCCCATACTTTGGGGTCAAGTGTACCAGGATTGGTGCTTGGGCCCAGAGTGTGAAAGTATCGTAAGTTTCCTGGGAGAGGCTCCAGGCTGCCGAGACCCCACAGGCAAATACGGTAAGGAAAATAGATAGATTGGAAAAGTAACAGAGGACAACTATAGACGTGCACTTTTTTTTAATATGTTCTTGTGTATCCATTAAAACTCTTTTAATGTGCATCTTGAACAAAATCTGTAAATGTTGCATCATATACAGGTACAAGTACAAGTACTGCATTATGTTTTCACTGCAAGGTTACTTACACTTCAGATCATTAGATTTCCCTTAACTTCTTGAAATTCAAAACAAAATTTTAATATTTACACCCAAAGTGTACAATTAGGAATCGCTGTAAACTAAATACAGGCATTTGCACGAGCTTGTTTTGCTGGTAACCAAAGCACTGCTAGCTTTAGGAAATGGAAAGGGTGCAGAATTGCCCGATAGAACGCTTTGTGCTTTCTTTGTGATAAATGGGTCTCTCCTCTGTAAATGTTATTACAAAGTAAGACTCTAACGCTTATAAAGATGACTGTGAGGAACTCTTGTAGCCGGCGAGTCGTCAGCCTTGTTTTAGATTTGACTACATTAGCAAAGGCGGACGTCGTTCCCGGCTGCAAGTTTGGATTCTGCGTTGGATCAACACGGTTGAGTGAGCGGAACATTAACTGAACCGGCCAACAATTGATGGCAACGCGAAATCTTATCCAAACACAAAGAGTGCCAGGATGTAGCTCTGCCAAAAGCCTTGGTCTGAATGTTCACGTGTGCGCATGTGGCTGGAAGTATAGAGCCCCTGTTTTATCTCTTTTCATTCCTGTACGAAAAGCCATTCGGCCAAGAAGTTCTTTGATTTCCAGCTCATCAAAAACATAGAGTAGAAAAATGGTAGAGAAGTGCTTCGAGTGTATGTCTGGTTTCCTTCAAACGTAACAGAGTCCCTGCTTATACGAGTGACTTCATAAAAGGTTTAATGTGGCACAAATCTTTTGACATGACCCTGTGCAAACATCTATTTTCTGCTTTTAGCAACGACAGCTGTCTAAAGAGTCGTCACGCATCAGCTCTGTTTCAAACTTAAACTTGTGACCCCACTGGCAACCAAGTCGGACGCCCGAAGGAAAGCATTCTTTCGCGCTTTTATGTGTGACGGCAAACTCGCCTCTGCAAAGGTGTCAACGTTAGCATTCGGAGCTGTCGGAGCTGGGAACACCCGGAACAAGTCATTATGTCAGAAATACCCGTCCTGATCTAGGCTGTAATTTCATCATGCTGTATTTTGGCGCAAAACTGTTTTCCCAGATGGAGGTCAAAAAGTCATCCGAGCCTTGATGAGAAAGAAGCAGAATAAAAGATCTGATTCTGTGTCATTATATAGAAGTCACGGGTCCTGATGCCACCTTCGATCTTAAGAATCATGGCAAACAGTTTAAACCTGAATTATCTGCAGGAAAAACAAACTCTTTGACCATGTGACTGCAGATTAACCCTCAGTGCAGCTTTTCTTAGAAAATGACAAGTCCTGGGATTGAACTGTAGAAAGGAGGATGTTTTCTACTAACAGAGTCACGGAAGAACCAAGAGTATTTCTCGGTCAATAACACAATGCCCGCTTGTTTTTGGAATCAAGTCAACAGTACGTCCTTCATTTGGGTGGCGGAAGCTGCGAGCTTTCTTCTGCTTTCATTTGCAGCACAACAGAGCTCTGTTTGATTCGATGCTGCCGTTTTGGTCAACCCCCGAAAACGAGTCCGACCTCGCCGGATACGCTTGTCAAGTCAACTTCAGACTGTATCTCTACCTTCGAGTGCAGACTTTGAACTTTAATTGGTTCCATTGCTGTTCCGCCACAGCTGAATAGAAAGACTTCTATTACACGGATCGTCTGTATGCAATCATGGCATTTGGCTTTTGCTCAAGCACTGGCAAAGCCGTTTGAATGAGGAAGGATGTTACGGATTACACAAACAGGGATAGGGTATATTTTAGGCAACTCTCAAACCTTGCTAAGCAGTTTTATTTCCAAAATCTGTACACAGCACAGTTCTTCTTCTTCTTCTTCTTCTTCTTATCTTTATCCCTTTAAGATTCTATGGAGAATTCTTCAACAGAGTGTTTTCTTGTAAGTAAAGTGCCCTGGTAGACTTTAGTGCTTTTAGAGTTACACTTTTCCACCATCTCCAACACCTCCACATGGAATCCTGTGGGAAGATCCTGCAAAGAGGCCATTTTGGTAAAGACCTGATAAAAAAAAAAAACCTTGATATGTCTCGGCTTTTCACCTAGTGACATCAAGCTTCCTTTTTTCTGGTAACCTTTAGTGAAGATCACGAGTTAGTCCGGCAAGCAACAATAACAAACATTACCAGTGAAAAATTTGTCTTGGGCTATTTTGAGGACGTTCTCCAGTACATTAACTCCGGCTGCATTTGCAGACCAAATTCTCAAATGTAATTTTCAGCCTCCAAATCTACAGCAAGGGCAAGTCACGTCTTCGTTCTGAGAGGCTACAACAACCTGCATTGGCAATGATCAATTCGATCCAGAGGGCGAGCTAGTTAGACGCTAGATTCCACTAGGCCTGGTGAGAGTAGTGTTGTGGTTACATTGTTTTCCCTGGAGCGTTTAGCTTTTTTCAAATTTGCATGAATGATGTAAACAAACCAAAAAAAGAACGGCAAACATGAAATTAGCATCAAATGTGCAAATGATAGTATTAGGTTGCTATGTTAACTTATGATGAACAGCATGATAAAAGGATACAGTGCTAGCATTGCTCACTCACTCACTCATCGTCTATACCGCTTTATCCTCCGTATACGGTCATGGTGGGCCTGGAGCCTATACTAGGAGACTTAGGACTTCACGAGGTGTATCCATCACAGGACACATACACGCACATACACTTTCTCATACACTACAGGCAATTTTGGAACGCCAATTAGCCTGATCTGCATGTCTTTGGATGTGGGAGGAAAACCACCAAGCACGAGGAGAACATGCAAACTCCATGCACACTGACCGAGGTGGAAATCGAGCCGACAGTGCTAACCACTCAGCAACCGCCACAGTGTTAACATCTAAATTTAAAATGATTACATGAACTGCATCCGTTTTTTTTTTCCCCTATTATATTTATTATTTATTTATTGACAGGTAATGGACTGGTACCTCCAACACATTGTCAGTCTAATCCTCCTTCATCCCGCCTCATTACGCTCTAATTTGCACCTCTGCTGAAAGAGTGAAAGTGAATGCTGCGGGGAATCGTGACGCTCGTGTTCGCCTTCAGCTCGAAAACACTTCCCACGAGAGGGAGGCGAGAGCACTAAATGTTTACGCGTGAAGGTTCAACCCTCTGTTTTTTTTTTTGTTGTTTTTTTTTTTTTCTTTTTTTTTTTTCTTTCCGAAAAACAGCTCTGACTCACGACTGGCAGGCGTGAATGTGCTCAGCTCCACTGGCTCCTGTTTCGTCAGTGACCACAAGACACGTGAAGATGACACACAAAGCCCATATCTACATCTACGCACGTGGGATCAAATTTACTGAGCAGAATTTGCTGATTATGTAGCAAAGCAAAAACAAAAATAGATACAATTGATTATTCTGTTTTTTTTTTTTTTAATCACAAATTCTGCTTTCACTCCAAGATTTGTGTCAACTGCCAGTTTTACATGTAATCCTACAGGAAGCAGCTGCATGGTGGGCGAACGGGGGCGCATTCAAAAAGCGATGCCTCCGGCTGGTTTTTCAGGTCTCAGGGGAGCGCTTCGAAAAGCTGAAAAACTTTTTTTTTGGAAAAGCACCTATTGTTTACTTTTTTTTTCACTTTCTGGGCAAGGACACAAGTTTAGGAGGCAAAAAATAATGATGAAATCTAATTGGATTTACAGCACGCTATATTATATTTCCAATATTCCAGTGATGCAATGAAAATAATGTCTGTTGGTGGCAATGTCAGACGAATGTTCTTAATTTTCTGCCTCCGAAGCGGTAACAAAGCCAAAGAAATTTAACCAATAATATGGAGTTATAACCAATATTAGTGAGATCATTGACATCAAGCTAGGTTAGAGAGTTAGCTCATTCTAACTAGAAATGGAAATAGTGTTCTGGCTTGTGGTTAGAACTATTGTGGTAGTCCAAAGACATGCAAGTTAGACTAACGGGCAATTTGGTGATGAATGTTAGCCTAATCTGCATACTGTATCTTTGGACTGTGGAAGGAAACCGGAGTACCCTGGGGGAAACCCACCAAGCATAGGGAGAACGTGCAACCTCCATGCACACAGACCCCAAGCTGGTAATCGAACTCAGATCTTGAAGTAAAAGCTTAATCTTGACTCGGTTATGCTAGTAATCGACCCCCTTTTGATTCAGTCTGGTCTTGGACATGACAAATTTCTGTCTTGACAAAACCCCTGCTTGGAAAAGGATCGAAGGATGTACAGTACAAACACATTTTCAGTTCCCGTGATTCATTCCTGATATTTATTTTTGTCTGCATTGTAAAACAATACTGAAGGCGTCCAACATACACAATAATCTCCTTTGAACAGTTGATATTGAGATGTATATCTGCTACTTACGCTCTGCAAAAAAATCCTTCATAACGGCTCTAATCTGAGGTGCTGGTTGTTAATTGGTGATTTCTGAGGCTGGTGGCTCTAAATGAACGTCTCCTCCGCAGCAGAGGTGAGTTTTGGTCTTGTTTACCTGGGAAGGTCTTCATGAGAGACAGTTTCATCATGGTGCTTGATGGGTTCTTGCAAGAACCGTCCCATAACTTCATGTGTTAAAATAAAACCTGACTGTTGTTGTGGTTGTTGTTACGTAATTACCTAATGCCATGTGTGTTATTTCATAGTTTTGAAATAAATCCAGTTTTGATCTAGAATCCAAACTTGTGTCTAAACTTTTGACTGGTACTGTATATGCAGGATGCTTATTTCCCCTGTACACTGTATAAATGTCCCAGAGTGTTTGTGTCCTGTCCAGCCTATAATATATATATATTTTCTGATTAGCCTAACAGTAGGATGCCAAAGGTTTATTGTTTATAATATATTAGACTCACCAGTCTAGCCGTTTCCAGTATATTCCGTTGCCACACTGCTGTAAATTATATTTATTTAATGATTTTCAATCTAGCTCCATCTAAAGCTTTCATCTGTAAATAATGGTGTTATAATAAAGATGTTCTTTTGGATATTCTCCAGGCCTGCCAGAGAAATGAAGATTAAAGACGTACTGGAAAACATTTCGCCCACAGTGTCTGCATCAATCGGGCAAAAATACAACCACGACTGTGGTCTCTGAAGTGCAGTTTCAGAGGATGAAAACAATAAAATGATTCAATGAAAAATGGATTTCTCTATTATGCATATAAAAATATTACATAAAACTCTCTCTTTTTAAAATGATACACATTTGATCATGTGTTGACGTGTCTGTTTTGGAACTGGTCTTACAGCGCGCTCTGGTGGTGTTAGTGTGAATTATGCAAGTTGACAGTAGCCTCAAATTTTTTTTCCTTAATGTTGTTGTCTCATGGTCTATACCGCTTTATCCTGTGTACAGGGTCACAGGGGCCTGGATCTGTGCCCTAAGACCCAGTTAGCCTAATCTACATGTCTTTGGACTGTAGGAGGAAACCGGAGTACCTGGTGGAAATCCACCAAGCACAGGGAGGACATGCAAACTCTATGCACGCAGACCCCGAGGTGGGAATCGAACCCAGACGCTGGAGATGTAAGACGACATGCTAACCACTAAGCCATCATGCCGCCTGTTCTTAATGTATCCATGTCATAATTCTCAGTGTTTTGTGTTTTAAGACACATTTCTGTGTTTTAATATATTTGTAAAGAATGCTTATTGGACTTATTGGACCTGTGAGCTCAAACCTCAAAACCTGGCTGGACGTTCTCCTCTGACCAGCTTGTTCAAACCGACCGTATTGAGATAAACACTAAAATCACTGACCAGAGATTATTGTTTCAGATTATTACTTTTGTACTGTATTAAGTGTAGGAGTGGAGATGATTGTGAGATTCATTGTTGTTCCTGGCCTTCCTACAACATTTTTCAATTGATTGATGATTGACATTCTTCTCACCTTCAATATCATTCATGATATCAGTTTGATTAGATACTCTTTGCATGTATTGGTTAGCACTGTCGCCTTGCACCTCCAGGGTCCGGGTTCGATTCCAGTTTCTGTGTGCATGGAGTTTGCATGTTCTCCCCGTGCTTGGTGGGTTTCCTCCGAGGACTCCGGTTTCCTCCCACAGTCCAAAAATATGCAGGTTAGCCTAATTGGCGTTCCCAAATTGCCCATAGTGTGTGAATAAGTGTGTGAGTGTGTGTATGTGTGTGTGCCCTGCGATGGATTGGCACCCTGTCCAGGGTGTACCCTGCCTCGTGCCCTAAGCCTCCTGGGATAGGCTCCGCCCCCGCAACCCTGATAAAGTGGTATAGAAGATGAGTGAGTGCGTGAGTGAGTGAGTGAGAGATATTCTTTGCTATGACACTGTAGTTTCGTTTCTTCTTGCTTAAATACTGTTGTTTAATAATGTTGACTATGAGAACATTAGGAAGCTTCATCACTGTTGGAATAATTATCATATACACTACTGTATGTGCACTTACTTGCCACTTCATTAGGTATCACCTGTTCAACCTGTTCAACTGCTTGTTAACGCAAATATCAGGCGTCCGCTCAAAGGTCAGTGGTTAAGGCATTGGACTATGGTTCGGAAGGTCTCAGGTTCAAATCCCACAACCATCAAGTTGTCCCTGATGGGCCCTTGAGGAAGGCCCTTAACTCTCAACTGCTCAGATGTATAATGAGATAAAAATGTAAGTCGCTCTTGGATACGGGTGTCTGCCAAATGCCGTAATGTAAATGTAATCAGCCAATCACATGGCACCAACTCAATGCATTGAACGTGGCATGGTGGCTGGTTCCAGATGGATTGCCATGTGTGTATTTCCGAAACTGCTGATCGACTGGGATTTTCACACACAACCATCTCTAGGGTTTATAGAGAATGGTGTGAAAAAGGGAAAATATCCAATGAGAGTCAGTTCTCCGGGTGAAAATGGCTTGCTGATGTCAGAGATCAGAGGAGAATGACCAGGCAGGTTTGAGCTGATTGTTTTTGTTGAAAGGCAACAATAACTCAAATAACATCTCATTACACAACTGAGTGCACAGCCTTAAAGCAGATGTTCTACAGGAGAGAAAGAACACCCCGGGAGAAGAACAGGAAACTGAGGCTACAATCCTGAGGCATGGGTTTACCAAAACAAGACAACAGAAGATTGGAAAAATGTTGCCTGGTCTGTTGAGTTTTGATTTCTGCTGTGACATCCGGATGTGAGGGTCAGAATTCGGCGTAAACACAATGAAAACATGGCTCCATCCTGCCTTGTATAAATGTTTCAAGCTGCTGCTGGTGGTGTAATGATGCCGAGGACATTTTTTTTGCAAACTTTGTGCCCCTTAGTCCCTATTGAGCATGGTTTAAATGCCGCAGCCTACTTGAGTATTGTTGCTGACCATCTCCATCCCTTTATGACCACAGGATAACACATTATGTCACAAAGCTAAAATCATCTCAAACTGGTTTCATGAACATGACAATGAGTTCACTGGACTCAAACCACCTCCGCAGTCACCAGATCTCAATCCAGTAGAGGATGAATCTGAATAATTGTTAATTAAAAAAATTAAATAAGAAAAATCAATCAGGCAGCAGAAAATAATCAAACATTTGATGATCAGGCCCCTTTCTGCTCCACTAGATGGCAGGTGGAGCTCAGGGAAAGTGTGTGTGAGTGCGCGTGTGTGAGCGCGTGTGCGTATGCATCCACAGCGCCCCTCCTGAGTGTTTGCGTCTAATTATCTCTGTGGTCCACAGAGAGACAAGTCTGACACCTGTCTGTTTTCCCAGTACACTCAGTTGCTTTCTGTGTCTCATTCACTAACTCTATTCCTCTCTCAGCATCCCTATATCATTATCCACACTCGTGTTTTCAGCACAGACACACACACACACACACACACACACACACACACACACACACACACACACACACACACACACACACACACACACTCATATTTATATGTATAAAAGAAATCCCCTAAAGGGTTCTTGAGTTTGACCCTATGCGGGGACGCGTTTACACGCCAAGTAGTTTAAAAACAGAACTCAAAGAAAACATTGCGAAAGCCTCGGCTCCAGAAATATTGGCACCCTTTGGAAACTGAGTGTTGAGTTATTACCCTACAGTCTTTTTTCTTCTATAGGTCTGGTTTAGACTAGATCACCATCCAGTTTGAAATCTAGTGGAAAGCTTTCCCAGACGAGTGGAGGTTATTATAAATGCTATTTTAAAAGTTGGGATTGCACATGGAATTGGATATCCTAGTGATGGTCAAGGGGGCGTGAGGGGATACAGATTTTTTTTTTAATTTTGTAACTTAACAAATTTTTTTTGCAACTACAGAATTTTTTTCTAGGGTGCCAATAATTTTGTAACTTAACAAATATTTTTGTAACTATATAATTTTTTTTCTAGGGTGCCAATAATTTTGTAACTTAACAAATGTTTTTGTAACTACAGAATATTTTTCTAGGGTGCCAATAATTTTGTAACTTAACACTTTTTTTGTAACTATAGAATTTTTTTTAGGGTGACAATAATTTTGTAACTTAACACATTTTTTTGTAACTACAGAATTTTTTTTCTAGGGTGCCAATAATTTTGTAACTTAACAAATTTTTTTGCAACTACAGAATATTTTTCTAGGGTGCCAATAATTTTGTAAATTAACAAATATTTTTGTAACTATAGAATTTTTTTTCTAGGGTGCCAATAATTTTGTAACTTAACAAAATTTTTTGTAACTACAGAATATTTTTCTAGGGTGCCAATAATTTTGTAACTTAACACATTTTTTTGTAACTACAGAATTTTTTCTAGGGTGCCAATAATTTTGTAACAACAAATTTTTTTGTAACTACAGAATTTTTTTTTAGGGTGCCAATAATTTTGTAACTTAGGAATGGAAACAAATATATAAAAAACAGGAAGTCCGTATTTGTTTATTTATTGATTGATTGACTGTTGGGGGGTGCCAATAATTTTGGAGTTTTGAACTGTAACTGTTGGAGCTTTCTGTTTCTTTCTCCTTCTTGTTATATCTCTCTGTCTTTCCTTCTGTATATTTCTCTCTATCCTTCTCTCTGCATCCCTCCATCCTGATCCACACATCCTCGTCTCCTCTACACATGCCACGTTTGCAAAAGCACGCTTCACCGAGTAACCTTTCTGTGACTCCCCAAGCTGCCAGGCCTGCCCGTGTTTTTGCTTCCTCAACATTTTAATTACCTTTGTCCCAACGACCAGACGTTTGTATATTTATTTTGTTTTATTTTTTGTTACATTTGAAGCCTGTTCCCATCCTTAAGGTAACCTTTGACCTTACCAAGACATGAACGATGTTGGGAAATGGAGCGCCTTTCCGTTAGGTGCGATTCCGCCGGTGAGATTTCATCCGCCAGTTTTTTTTTTTACTCACCTCGAGCCGCAGAACATCCCTGATGGAGTAAATAAATAAAAAAAATAAAAATAAATAAATAAACCTGCTCACAAAGTCCATTAAAATGGAAGGCAGCGCTGGGGTGACTTTAGCTCCTAATTAAAAACAGATGTGTCCATTTAATATTCTTAATACTTGGAGGGAGACAGACAATCACTGCAGAAATATCTATTTGCCTCATTAAATTGAGAGGCTTGATCATGATGAGGGAGAGAATAATGAATGAAGACGGGCATGTTTACCAGGTTGTCTAAATAGAGTTTGCCAGGAGAGAACCAACGCACGTCATAGAGAGAGAGAGAGAGATGTACACACATGCGGCCTCGCAACGAGAAGGAGAGTTAATGTTTATTATGACTGACATAATGAAAGCCGAGCATGCTGACGAAACAGAAAGGATGAGTTTGGGCAAATCACGTTGCTGTCAAAGAACAAGCTAGCTCCTGCTCCTAATTTTCTGGTGACACCATTAATACGGCCCATACTAACGACACAGTGCTTGTTCAGGTAGCCTGTTCCTTTTATCATTTTATCCCTGGGGAAAAATCTTCAACCACAACAGAGTTGATCAGCCAAGAAGCTACGATATGCTCCGGATTTGCACAAAATCATTCCAGTAATATTCAGATTAAAAGATCCTTAATGTGTTTTAGGACACAGCAAAACTTTACAGGGTCGTAGGTTGCCCGGAGCTACTCCAGTAGACTATCTCAGGAGGCTATCCCAGGGCAACGAGGCGGGGTACACTCTGGACGGGGTGCGAATCTATCGCAGGGCACACTCACATGCTTTGGTCAATGTGGGAACGCCAATTAGTAATCTAATCTGCATGTCTTTGGACTGTGAGAGGAAACCAGAGTACCCGGAGGAAACCCACCAAACACGGGGAGAACGTGCAAACTCCATGCACACAGAGAATCGAGTCTGGCCGGGAATCGAACCCCACTAAGCCATCTGTATTTTGTTTTCTAATTGGGGCTCAAGGACTATGACATCATCGCCATCACTCTGATAATGCTGTTTTAATAGTGCTAATGTAATAATGTGCAAGGACTTTCTTGTTTTTTTTCTGTGTTATTTTTCTTTCGATCATCCGGACCCTTTTGGAGATCTTAACATGCTTAAAACCCATGGAAAATGGCACAGAGGTTGAAATCTGTTGCCATTAGTACCCCTGGGAGTCTGGGCCCTGAGCGTGACCAGAAAAAACACGTCCAGCTCACACAATGCTTAAACTTACTATGCCAAATTCAGTGATTTTCATGCAGTTTGGAGGTCTTAACTTAAAATTTCAATTTAATCGTATTCAGTTTCATAGAAGAATCGTAGACAAAGTAGGATGTATTTATTTCATTCATTCAGTCATTCATCTTCAGAGCCTACTTTATTCTAGTTGGTGGATTTTGGGATCCTTGGGTGTGTGGTGAGAACACTCCCTGGACAAGACTCTGCACACCCACACTCGCGCTCACAGACTAATTCAAACCTAGAGGCAATCTTGCCAAGCCTACTGACTAGAGAACCTTGAGGAAACATACAGAGAACCTGTGGAACTTGACGCAGACAGTAACCCAGGATGCACCTGTGAGCTGTAAGGCAGTGACCTTGCCCAGCAGGTGTACCACAATGCCTACATGATCTGTTTAAATGGTGTATTTGGAAGAGGAATAAGATGAGAGGTATATGGGAAAGCCTTAACAGACACACCTTTGGGAACTCTTTGTATATGATGTCACAATAGGGGGAAAATGTAATTGGCTTTGTTTGGGTACTGGGCAATCTAAAAAGGAAAAAGGACAAAAAGCAGAATTCTTGAGAGTACATGCTCAATGAAGACCCCTGTGAATTTCTAAACATCACCTCTTTTGCACAAGAAGTTCTGTTTTAGGTTTATTTAACTAGAGTACTTTATTAATCCTAAAGGAAAATGGTAATTATATCCCAGTTAGGAGGCTGGGGTCAGCATGCAAGATCAACCAGGATACAGCGCCCTTGGAGCAGAGGCCTTTCTCACTCACTCATCGTCTATACCGCTTTGTCCTGTATTCAGGGTTGCGGGGGCCTGGAGCCTATCCCAGGAGGCTTAGGGCACGAGGTGGGGTACAACCTGGACAGGGTGTCCATCCATCACAGGGCACACACACTCATTTACACACTACGGGCAATTTGGGAATGCCATTAAGCCTAATCTGCAGGTCAGGGCGAGAACATCCAACACTCCAAGCACAGGGAGAACATGCAAAATCCATGCACACAGAGAATCGAGTCTGGCCGGGAATCGAACACTGACCCTGGAGGTGCAAGGCGACAGTGCTAACCACTACACCACCGTGCCACCCGAGGGCTTTCTCAAGAGCTTAAAAGTGGCAAATTGGCAATGTTTGGGCTCAAACCTGGTGACCTTATGATCAGTAAACTACATCCTTAACCAATTGAGCCACCACTACCCCATCTACAGAAAGGATTTTTATGGATTTACAAATTGTTACCTGTCATCTACATTCGCTTACAGTAGACTAAATTTGAAGTCTGTGATTAATCACACCAAATGAGGCATGCTCAAGATGATATACTGTATTCCAACATGGATGACTTTCCTCCAGTCACAGAAATTGTCATGCAATGTTAACAGCACCATCTGCAGGACTGGAACACTCGTACCGTACGTGACTGCTAACACATGTACTGTACATGGTCACTCAGGTGAGCCTTCCAGGTTATTAAAAAAAAAGTCACATTTGATAAGGTTGCGCCGAAAGCGCTGAGTAACCCACGTGTTGGCCAAGAACGTCTGCATCAAAGTGCCAATTAAGATCAGCGTAATAAACGTCAGAGCAACGCATTAGGTTGGACAGATGAGAAGCACGCAAGAGGCCCACTGCCGTCTCCCACCATCAGCTAATGTGTCATTCCATCTTCAAAACACCTCTGTGCACGATCTGAGGATTAATACGCCTAATTGCCCTTCCGATTATGACGGATAATTAGTCCAGTAGATGAGAGTGACACTTGTTCATTTACACACACTGTGTACTCCTTGGATGGACGGGAACACACATACATCAACAAAGATAGCACTCGAATGTTGTGATGTGTCTTGACACTTGCCACAGATGCACACACGCACACACACATACAGTACACATATGCCACATGCTTAATCAGGCAATATCGTACCAGAGGGTGTGCTGTTGTACTGAATATGTGATGCGGTTGTGTGCAAAAGGCAACACAGCCATGCTGATATTAAGCATAACAGCACAACCTCCAGTGTGATATTGCTTTTATACAACAGTTCCAAAATACACCTTTTTTTAATCAACAGATAATGTTTTGTTTGTTTATTTAACCAGTTATTTTGCTCCGCCAGCGCATCTTTTCACAACTGGTGGGACTAACTAGCCGCGAATGTCCGAGCTGGTGACCAACAGTGTAATTAACACCGGTGGAAGTAGTTTTAAAATCTTTCTGGTACTACTGCATGTAGTTAGGAGAATAAACCATGGAGGTGGTGGACAGTCCTGAGAACCGTATGAGATTTACTTTATATTTCCACGTATTCTGTTTTATAATATCAGCTAACTTCTTGGGTTTTGGTGTTGAATCCCAAATAGTGTTAAATGGAACCCGAGTTCGCTATGGTGTGCAATCCCTTGTTCAACTCACTAAGTAGTGCCCTTGATTGGGGTTTAGAGAAGAATTAGGGATTCAGCCTTGTGTTAGAAGCTAGTTAGCTGCGAGTAAAATAAACACAGCGGCAATTCAGAACAACTTAAAAGTGATTACCAAGAGCACAAAGTGTTGTTGAAGACGAAAAGTACTTCCGTGACTGGTTTTAAATGTGGGTTTTGGCAGGAAGCTGCTCTCTCCTCAGTACTGCAGACCGTACTGTAGTGATGGGTCGTTCATGAACGATTCGTTCTTTTTGAGCGAGTCTTTAACGTGACTCAGAAGACGAGCAGTCTCAGAGAGTGATTTGTTCATTTTCTACTGGGCGCGCATGCGCAAATCATCGCAAAACCTCCATAGGTTATGTACAGTGGTGTCAAAAGTATTCACATTCATTACTTGAGTAGAAGTATGGATACTAGGGTTTAAAAAGACTTCTTTAG
>JAQMYL010000019.1:3249750-3272809 GCA_030014365.1 Clarias pachynema
GTTCTTTAGATTCAAAAGAACGAACGACTCAGACCAGAAGATATGAGAGGTGAGCTACTCATTCTGTTTATCATAATTTGTCCTAAGCTGCATTGTAATATTTTCATTACTGGAACTATAGCCAGAATGTGTGAATGTAGACGTGGTGGGGGTGTGTTTATTGAAAATGTAACATTTTATTTTATTTCGGATCAAAAGAACGAAATGAAGTAAATGACTCAAAAAAAAAGACTCGTTCATTTTGATGAACGAGATTCAAAGAACCGAGTCACTAAAATGATTCAAACTTCCCATCGCTACCATACTGACCTTCTTTCACCCATGCTGTTAGTGTACTGTAATTAATGATTGTTAGACCCCCTGTGATGTGAGGTGATGCATATACAGTATGTATACTGTATAAACATCACAGTGCTGTTAAGCTCTATATCATCAATCAGATGACTCAGCTAGTGCGTTTCCAGATTTGTCAGATTTTTCGTGGAGAAAAAAAACAAAACAATGCTAGATATGTAAATATGGTGCTGTTGGAGAAGAGGAATAAAACACTATTGTTACAGTATAGAAAATAATCAACTTAAGGTTTACGTAATAGGCCTTAAATCAATCGGGAGATCTGCTATTATTTTTTTTAGGAGTCATGACTTTATTATTTTCAATTATTTTCAAAAATTTAAGAACTCTTCCTGAAGAAACTTAAGAAAGGTCTGAGACTTTTCTCTTGACTAGCATCATAATTTCTGTACCGGATGAAAAGCACATAAACGTTGCACGTGTTAACATTATGCTAGCTAGTTGCATTACTGAATGTGACAATATATTAATATCCATTTATTTAATATTCCTTGTCTCTTTAACGTGTTGCCCTTTGGTTCACACATAGATGGGCGTGTCCGAGTTGTTTAATTGTCTTTTTTTCTCAGCATTGCAAAACTCTCACTGGGTTAGTCTCTGTACACTTTTATATTCCCACGAGAAGATACGCTGCTGAGATTCACACCCTCTGTGGAGAGACTGGTTCATTAGCGGGCCTGTGTCAAGAGGTGTTATTATTAGAGTCTGAGCCCTTGCACACTCTCTCTCTCTCACACACACACATAGACACACACATACACTTCCTCCTATTGGTTGTGCACAAACCCCGAGGCCCCTGTACACCATACCGAACCTCCAGACAGCAGCTGGGGTGGAAAACTAATACCTGTGCTAATACTGGGAGTCAGGATGAGCTAATATCCACAGAGAGAGAGAGAGAGAGAGAGAGAGAGAGAGAGATCAGAGAGCAGTGCTGCAGGGCAGAAAGGCATCTGTAGTTGATGGCTGTAATTAGTAGCCTGTGACAACACTGCACACCAGAGAGGAGCATTCAGAGAGGCAACACGGGGACGCGGCACACCCGACACACAGCAATAATTATTAATAATGCAAACAATCATCACCTCTCTTATTATTTCTATTAATGCACAACCTCCACGGGAAGGGACCCGGTGGTAGCGCTGAGCTCTTAACAGCACTAATCAACTTCAAATCAGCTCCTGTAGTAATACAGTACATTTCCTTTTAAAGCATCGGTCAAAATAATACAGGAATATTTGCGTATTAAAAAAATGTACCTCTAGGAAAATTCATGCCTTCACAAATTTCCTTCTCAAATATTTTACACTCTTCTTTCTGCTTTTTCATTCATGCAAGATCTCATACAGTAGCTGCCTGTGATTGGCTGGTGTCACCATGATTGACAGGGCATACTGTAGAGACAGAATGCCCCTTTCCACCCAAAGCGCTCTCTCTCAGACTCCTGAACCTTCTATACTGTACATGGCTGTGGAATTATTCTGACTTGACCTCTTGACCTCTTGTTTATAGGAGGGATGAACACATTTATATTGAATTCTTTGATAACATTAATTCGACTAAAGCCACAATTTTCTTTTATTTTTTTATTGAAAATATTTGATTATTTCTGTTCCTACTAAGTATATTTTTGTCAGCATCTTTTTTTTTTTTTTTTAGGGAAAAGACTAGCCTGATCACTTTTACCCATGATGCCATGCTTCATTTCTAACAATTCTACCTCTTTTAAGAAATGATGTAATTAAGGATTATGTGATGAAGCGGAGTGGCAGTTATCACCTCACAGTGATAAAACATAAAGTGTTTTATTTTTTTTTTGTATCACTGACACTGATAATACCCTCGCTTTATTCCTCTTAATGTTAATAAGGCAGGAATTATTGAGTTCAAACCAAAGCCATTAATTCAACGAGAAGAACCGTTCTGGCAAAATAAAAGAATCTCTTATAACTTGAACAAGACTCATTATCATTATAAAACATGACTGCACTTTTTCTTGAGGCCTTTTTAAAATAACGTTTTTAAAAAAAAAAAAACTATCATATTCATATTCCTTCAACTTCCAGTTAACATATTTGTATTTTTGATTCACTAGTAATTAAATAGGAAGCACGGCAGCTTAGCGGTTAGCACTGTCGCCTGACACCTCCAGGGTCCGGGTTCGATTCTGCTGGTCTGTGTGCGTGGAGTTTCCATGTTCTCCCCTTGTGCTTGTTGGGTTTCCTCCAGGTACTCCAGTCTCCTCCCACAGTCCAAAGACATGCGGATTAGGCCGCAGTGTGTGAATGTTGACCGAAGTTGACCCTAGTTGAACTACAGAGGTTCCTAGATAGAGAGATGGATGGAATAATTAAATGATGGTGGAGTCATCAGAAGAATGACTTTTAATATATTATTTATATAGTATTTTTAAACAATTTTCAGCCATTCTTTTTAGAGAAAAGAGTCACCTGATCACCATTACCCATAATGCCCTGCAACATTTATTTCTTTATCCAGGTATTAATAATAATAATAATAATAATAATAATAATAATAATATCATTATTATTATTAAAAATCATGGATTGTCCATGTAGGCTTTAAAAAAAAATTTTAATGATGAAATATTAAACTTATATATAAAAGAGGAAAGTTCTAATATGTTTGATTGTTAACATTAAGGTCAAAAGTAATTAATGCACATGAATAAAATATAACTTCTGATCAAAATTTAGAAACTTTATATGATACCGGAGGATTTCAGAGGAAAGCAAAATCTTTGGAAAGAAAAACCAACATGATGCATGTGATTGAGAACGGCTACATGCTAGTGAAAAAGCACTTTAAATTACGGTGGGAAAAAATTGAGAGCTGATTAACCTCTTAAATTTTCCCATAAACGATTTGCCTAAGCGCAAAACATTAAAAGATTTCATTTGGATTCACGCAAAAGGATGATGAAATAAAATTTTTTCCATATGACATCAACTCCGATGAATCCATTCGACGCGCTGAATCAGCATTCCGGATCGTTCCACCTTAAAAAACAACAACAACAAACAGAAGCTGGAGAAAGCAGATCCCGTTCACCAGGGACTCGACTGCGACACAGTATCAAAAGTCGAACTCTTGTCGCGCTGCGCCATGGGGCTGATGGGATATCTCCTGGGAGCCATTAGCGTTTTCGATCGGGGAAGTGACTCAGGGGAGCAAGTGCAAATCACGAGAGAGTGAGAGTCTCAGAGACTGAGAGAGGGAGAGAGAGAGAGAAAGAGAGAAAAAAAAAATCCCTCGCAACACACTAACAACACCTGTCACCCTCCGCACCTAATGAGGGACACAATTAGCAATTAACAGAGTGATCTGTCAGCAGTGATACCAGAGTCCCCGGTGTTCGGCCCGAGCCAACTGGGAGACACACAGCTCTTAATCAGCGCTAGCACACACACTCACACACACACACACACACTAACCTGCTCAGCAAAAGTGTGGGAGAAAAACTGTACATTATCTCGTTAATACATAAAGTCTTCCTTCCTTTTACTGACACGTTCAACACTGATCCTCCGACCCTCTGCAATCTGTTTCTATTTTACATCGTTTCAGAGAAAAGTCTTGTTAAGCACTTCACTTTGGGTAGATGACATTTCACATTTCTCTACTCGTTTGAACTTGTTTCCAGGTTGTTGATACACTCATCATGAACATAAACGCAATTGGGCTTGCAATGAATTTTTTGTCTTATTCTGGGGCAAAATAATTGTCCAACCTCAGAAATTTGGTGACTAAGTTTTAATTGATTGGAGTTTTTTTCCTTCTGAAATTTACACGGGGTTAAAAAATATGCAGCACATCTCATTCTTACTTGTATATCCCTTTAAAAGATGCTTTTGGTAGCCAACAAGCTTAAGGCTGAATTTGGGGGATATTTGATCTCTCTTTCAATGACTTTTATTGATTCGTTGGCGCAAACCCAACTTTTAATCATGGTCCCCTAATATATGCTAAGACCATGGCCCCACAAGCGTAAAGTTAGCCTGCATTGTCGATTCCTGTACGTTTAGAGTCACTGTCTTGACACTTGATTTTGTCCACGTTTCAATCGTCTAGCTGATAATTTGAGGTTATAATGAAGAGTCCCAAATCCCAAAGTCTGATGCTACCACCACCATGCTTTACAGCTGCTTCCTGTGCTTGTTCTTGTATTACTGCTCCAAAAAATACCTCTGTTGGTCGAAACCTGCCAGCAGAAGGCTTTTTCTTTGTCCATGTGGTCAGCTACAAACTTTATTCAAGCTTTAAGGTGTTGATTTTGGAGCAGGGGATTCGTTCTTGAATGCCAGACTTTCAACCCATGGTGATGTAAACCTGGCTTGACTGTAGACAGTGGCATTGGCAACAGTGACAGCAGGTTCAGGAAAAAGACCAGCTCAATTATGGAAACCCAATAACGCCCCAATTATTAAACGTCTGACTGCAACTGTGAGTGATCAGTATGATATGATGGACTAATGTAATGATATGATGTGCTAAATCCAAGTCTTGTTCTATTGACAGATAATTGTTGTATCATCAACCATTATTTCCTAAAAAATAAAAATTATCTGTCATTTGCTAGATATATATTTTTTTAAAGCTTTAAATGAGCAACACTTCTTATCATAATACTCATGTTTTTCTTTTTTAAAAGAAAGTAGTGGCTACACTTGTTGACTATCTAGTGACCTATTGTACTTCAGCAGTGAGGAACAAGGCAAACAAAGCACGGTGTAATCTCTACTTAACCTGCAATTTTTCCTTTTGTTAAAGAGACCATGCATCTGTGCTCGCAGTTATTGTAAATTAAAATGCATTAAATGGATTGAAACTATAAAAAAAAAGAAAAGTCTGCCTTGATTTGGGCTAAATGAGGCCAGACATTCATCAAAAACAAATGAAACACGCATTAAAATTAGAGTCAAATACCCAAACACAAAAGCACAGAGCAATCATCTCCACTTTAAACTGAACATTATGGATATTTTAAGATTTTCAAATCTTTGGATGATTTAACATGGTGAAATAATGGAAAAGTTTTTGTCTTAAGCAATAAAAAAAAAAAACTTTGCAAAGCATCCTTTTACAAAGCGCCGAAACTGGAGACTCCTTCCAAAAATGCTCAATTAAACATCTCTAGACAATTTCTTTGTTCAGTAACGGCACCTTATTCATCCACTGACATTATACAAATCTTTGTGTACTTATATTAATTACTATACAGCCGAAATGATAATACTGGATACACTGATATGAAATTGTGCACTTTTGTCAGCGCTAATCAGGATTCAGAATTCAACTTTCTAATACAGCCTAAACTTCTTGTTTGTCATTATAAAGTTGTGTACGCCTCCAGATCCTGCTTAAGTGTCTGGAAAGCTCCACAGCACAACAATCACCATCAAGAGTATCAGAGATCTCGCTCTACAATATAACAATCATTTTGATGTTGGAAGGCTTTTGGGAAACAGCGCTCACCAAGAGGCAGGCCCTGACTCAGAGGCTCGAGCACCCAGGAGCGATTGTATCGAACCCAGGCCGCCTGTGTGGCACACACCTCCGGCATGGCAATTGCATTAGCCGGCGAGGTCAAGAGGGAATCGGTTGTTAAATCCAATTTTGAATTTGTCTTTCTCGAATGGGAGAAACCGCCATATGCCGCGCTCCCCGATTCCAGCGGATGAATATGGATGAGCTCTGAATGAACGCTTCTTGCTTCTCTGACTTTAAAAGGACGCCATGTTTAGGAGTGGGAATAAACACACACACTCCTTTCTTGGAGTTCAGTGCAGGATGGAATTTGATTATCTTAGTCCCAAAAAGACAGTCCTGACTATACAAAATATATTACACTAGACTAGATGATTATAATTAGGATGACGATGATGTAGTATGCAAGGAGTAAGTGGCGGTTGAAGTACACATAACCTGTACTAGGTAAAATATTACTCAAGTAAGAGTAGAAGTTTCCCATTTACAATTCTACTTGAGCAAAAGTACAATAGTACTTACTTGTGTATATAAGTATTCAAAGTACGGAGTTTGTAATAGTTAATGCAAGAATTAAACTCATATCAAAATAGTCTCTCGCTCTCTCTGTCTCTCTTTGCTTCCCAACATGAACATGTTGTTTCATCACTCTCTGCACCTGTCTCCAAATCCTGATTTCAAACACCTGCTACATGATTAGGGAAGGCAAATCATGCAGTTATGCATAATAGCCAGCAGTTGGTGATATTACAGCTTAAAACGAAAATACTACACAACACTGTATTTACAGTATGTAATGCAAAGCCATGAAGGAATGTAGTGAAGTAGAAAGTACAGAGATTTTTGTAGGATGGAGTGAAGTAACAGTAAAAAAAAAAGTGTCTACTAATAAAACTACCTGAGTAAGATATGTACAGATATGTGAAATATACTGTGTACTTAAATAAATGTGCTTAATGGAGCGGGAAGTAAGAAATAAAACACTTTGGACATAACATGCGCTGTTATAGGAAAATAATCAACAATAAGTCTAAGTTGAAGATGATTATTTTCCAATAATAAAGTGTTTTGTTCTTTATACCACAGCAATGCAATACTGTATTAATAAATTAATTAATACAGTTTAATTAATACAATCACAACTTTAGCCCTTAAAACCCAGCCAGGAAAGATCCGTGCCGCCAACACAGCATACAGTAGGTCAATGACCTTTAAAAATAAATAAATAAAAATATATATTGCGTAATCATTTATATCTGTGCCGTTTCTTCGCTTGATCAGGTACGTCTGTGCCGTTTCTTCGCATGATCACGTGCGTCTGTGCCGTTTCTTCGTGTGATCACGTGCGTCTGTGCCGTTTCTTTCCGTGATCACATGCGCCTGTGCCGTTTCTTCGCATGATCACATGCATCTGTGCCGTTTCTTTCCGTGATCACGTTCGTCTGTGCTATTTCTTCGCGTGATAACGTGTGTCTGTGCTGTTTCTTTGTGTGATCACGTGTGTCTGTGCTGTTTCTTTGCATGATCACGTGCGTCTGTGCTGTTTCTTCGCGTGATAACGTGTGTCTGTGCTGTTTCTTTGTGTGATGACGTGCGTCTGTGCCGTTTCTTCGCGTGATAACGTGTGTCTGTGCTGTTTCTTCATGTGATCACGTGCGTCTGTGCCGTTTCTTCGCGTGATAACGTGTGTCTGTGCTGTTTCTTCATGTGATCACGTGCGTCTGTGCCGTTTCTTCGCGTGATAACGTGTGTATAGCACAGGAATTTTATTAATTAAAGAACTAAGTACAGTGTGTACTTGTTATCCATTTGTGGTAATGCTATGGAACATCTACAAAACAAGTTATCTTTACGTTAAAGCATTTATAAACCTGTTTCCTTATTTTTTTTTTTTTTGCCCATTGAGGTCAAGAAAAACAAAATGCAAGCTTTGCAAATGGTGGAAAACTGCTGACACTGGAGACTCCTTCCATAAATGATAATTAAAGCTTTTCCAAAACACAACATCACACATTTCATTCAGCAAGCTACTGTAGCAAACATTTACATTGAAGCGTTTGGCAGACATTCTTATCCAGAGCTACTTACAAAAAGTGCTTTGAAGTTTCCGTCATTGGATAGATGACTTACACTGGGTTCCTAGGTGGGTTCCTAAGTAACATCAGTCGATCACAGTTGGGAAGGGGATTTATTTATTTATTTTTTTTTATAGGGGGTGGGGTGGGGGGTGAGGATTAGTCCAAGTACAGTACTTAAGAAACGAATACGTCTTGAGTCGTTGTTTAAAGATAGTCAAAGACTCAGCTGTACGGACATCTAGAGGAAGTTCATTCCACCACCTACAGAAGGTGCCAGAACAGAAAAGAGTGAATGTCTTCCTTGATCCCTGAGAGATGGTGGAACCAGGCGAGCAGTGTAAACATATGAAAAGACAATCATACAAACAAACCGGTGGACCTTTTTTATTTTTTTTTTTATTTTTAAAGATTATTTGCATTTGACAGGCACCCTTATCCAGAGTGACTTACATCTTATTGCATTTTTTACATCTGAGAAATTCAGGATTAAGATCCTTGCCTAAGGGCCCAACAGTGGCAACTTGGTGGTGTTGGGGTTTGAACTTAGGACCTTCTGATCAGTAGTCCAATGCATTAACCATTGATCTACCACTGAACCCCCATTTGGATGATTTGTGTACATTATACAGTAGAAACAATCATGCATTCTTTTTTTTTAATTGGTTCTAGTAAATGAATGGACCAATCAGAATAAAGAATTTGTATAATAAAGAAGCTTGTATAATCGGGAAACAGATGTTAATGCAACTCTGTTATGGCTGATGTTTAAGACTTTGGAGTTAAATATACAGTATGTAGTGTTGGATTTATAAAAAAAAATCTGCTTGGCTCATCAGTGACACGTATAACGAGCTGGTCAGTACACAGAATAAAAACACCCCCCCCCCCCCCACTCATTGTACGAGCGATTGCTCTTTTCATCACTCTAACACAATGGCAGAGGTGTGGTTGCGTCCTTGATGTGCCCGAGAGTCGGGGTGTCAGCTGCTCCCTCCCCTGTAGTGCTCGCTGCATTAGCAGGGCGTTGTGTGCACTCGAGAGGAGTATGAAGAGCAGCAAGCCTCTCTCTCTCTCTCTCTCTCTCTCTCTCCACAGAACAAGGAGAGCACTGTAGCCTGCAGGTGCACCGCAACATCTGGTGAAGACAAGGGGAAAAAAAATGAATATGCTTGACATTCGTCAAATGACAAGTTTTAATTGGGCTGCGTCTATGTGTGTGTGTGTGTGTGTGTGTGTTAGTGTGTGCATATGTGCATGGCTCTATGAGCATGCTTTAAATTTGCTGCTAATAACAAAGTGGGGTTTTTATGATGCAAGTACAACACTGCCTATATATAATAAGACGCGATATTAAAAAAAGCTGGACGTTTTTAGGTTTTTCATCCTTTTACCCAACAATCAGATTAGTCTTCGAGAACGGTACAATGTTTTTCGTTTTGGTTTTTTTCGCCTGCACTTGTGTGTCAAGGAGAGCAGTTATAATACGAGGCGTGTACTTTGAGTGTAGTGTGCAATCACAGGCCTGGAGGTCATGTCTGTCATTCCTCCCTGAGCGCCAGGGCTAGCAGTGTAAAGCTGATTGAAAGCAGTTGTGATAAATCCCCCCCGCCCCCCGTCCCCCGCCCGCCCCCTCCTCCTCCGCTAATGAACTGCGTTTAACAATAAAATGCGTCAGGATAAAAACAAAAAAACCCAGAACGTTTCATTTATAAGAAGATCAATGGCAGCGACGCTACTCACTCACTCCCGACGAAGTGCCGAAGGCCTCGGGTTCCGGCTGCCGCGCTATCAATCACGCGACGGAAGAACAAGCAGATCGATCAAATGAGCTGCTTGAGGGAAAAGGGAGGAGGATAAAACTAGTCATTCGTGGAAAGACGAGAAGAGAGAGAGAGATAGAGAGAGAAAGAGCGAGCGCGAGAGAGTGCAGGGTTCTCAGTGTGAGACTAGCGAGCTCGTGAAAGCCAGAGTGAGTGATCGCGAACGGGGTCAGGAAGTGCTCCATCACCTCCGCCTCCATCTGAGGGGAGACGTTTCATAATTTCAGGCATCTGCTTTCGTTTAGAGAGCATTCTTTCATTTCGAGAGCACCCATCCAATCTAGTCATTTTTTTAGGGTGCAAAGCTTAAACATCTAAAGTGCAATCAATGTAACAGGAGGCTAGAAGTGCAGCACAGTATTGCCAAGCTTTCGCTTCATCACCTCTTCTCTTTATACTCTACTTAAGCCCTGCGGCGGGGGAAAAAATCCTTCCTCTTCGTGTCCGCATCGTCTCGGGTGTAATTTCACCCATTTATACAGCAGGATCACAACTTTAGCCCTTAAAACCCAGCCAGGAAAGATCCGTGCCGCCAACACAGCATACAGTAGGTCAATGACCTTTAAAAATAAATAAATAAAAATATATATTGCGTAATCATGTATATCTGTGCCGTTTCTTCGCTTGATCACGTGCGTCTGTGCCATTTGTTCGTGTGATCACGTGCGTCTGTGCCATTTCTTTCCGTGATCACGTGCGTCTGTGCCGTTTCTTTCCGTGATCACATGCGCCTGTGCCGTTTCTTTGCATGATCACATGCATCTGTGCCGTTTCTTTCCGTGATCACTTTCGTCTGTGCAGTTTCTTTGCATGATCACGTGCGTCTGTGCCGTTTCTTCGCGTGATCACGTGCGTCTGTGCCGTTTCTTTGCGTGATCACGTGCGTCTGTGCCGTTTCTTCGCGTGATAACGTGTGTCTGTGCCGTTTCTTTGTGTGATCACGTTCGTCTGTGCCGTTTCTTCGCTTGATCAGGTGCGTCTGTGCCGTTTCTTCGCATGATCACGTGCGTCTGTGCCGTTTCTTCGTGTGATCACGTGCGTCTGTGCCATTTCTTTCCGTGATCACGTGCATCTGTGCCGTTTCTTCGCGTGATCATGTGCGTCTGTGCCGTTTCTTTGCGTGATCACGTGTGTCTGTGCCGTTTCTTTGCGTGATCACGTGCGCCTGTGCCGTTTCTTCGCGTGATAACGTGTGTCTGTGCTGTTGTGATCACGTTCTTCTGTGCCGTTTCTTCTCGTGATCACGTGCATCTGTGCCATTTCTTTGCGTGATCATGTGTATCTGAGCCATTTCTTTGCGCGATCATGTGTATCAGCACCATTTCTTCGCTTGATCACGTGCATCTGTGCAGTTTCTTTGTCTATGTCACCCATTTTTAAATAATTAAATATTTTTTATAGTTGGTTAAAATTTAATAAAGTTTAGTCCGTCATCTTGCCTAGGTTTGCTGAAAAAAAAAAAACATACCTCACTGTACTGTATGTGTGTCCAATATATGTTTATTTAAAAAAAAAAAAATAAATAAATAAATAATTGCTAAAATGCTCTGGGTTTTAACTACAGCTCATTAACCTAAGTACAGTATTTAATCCTTGACATGTGTCTGCCCACAATCCTGTACCTGTTAGCCCTGACAAGAGACCGTTTCCTTTTTACAGTACTAAAGGTTAACATAGGCCAAGTCAAGTTCATATCTCCTCTTTATACAGTACGTTTTTATACGTGACATGGGGCTGCTCATTGTCTTTATACAGTACTAACGTCAATCTTCAATCTAATCTTTATACAGTCCTATAACATTGACTTGTGTTGGCATGTTATTAACTGCAGTTTGTCTAATTGACTTAATCCAACTCCTAGCTAGCATGGACTAATCCTTCAATCCCTTTCACTTTTCCAAAGATTCTTCCCCTTTACCCATGACCCTTCACAGATCAATCTGTAGCTAAAAGTTTCAAGAATGACAAAAATATGAATTTTCACAAAGTCTGCTGCTTCAGTGTTTTTAGATCTTTATACTGAAATATAATTACAAGAATTTCATAAGTGTCAAAGGCTTTAATTGACAATTACATTTGTTTTTTTTTTGTTTTGTGTCAATCCTGTGTCATAACAACAGTAAAGCACCTCGAGACCATTCATGTGTGGCGTTCTTAGTCAAGGGAGTGGGCTCAGTCACAATTTTGCCTAAGAACACAGCCATGAATAAATAAGGGTACAAAAACATCCTTTGAGAGCAACTTCTCCCAACCATCTAAGAACAGTTTGGTGATAATCAATGCCTTTTCCAGCAAGATGGAGCACATTGTCATAAAGCAATAGTGGCTCGGGGAACAAAACATCAACATTTTGGGTCCATGGCGAGGTACAGTACCTCCCCAGACCTTAATCCCATTGAAAACTTGTGGTCAATCCTCCAGAGGTGGGTGGACAAACAAACACCTATAAATCCAGACAAACTCAAAGCATTAATTATGAAAGAACTGACTGCCATCAGTCTGGATCAGGATGTGGCCCAGAAGATGATTGACAGCATGACAGGGCAGGAATTGATGTCAGAGGTCTTGAAAAAGAAGGATCGACACTGCAAATACTGAACCTTTACAAAAACTTAATGTAGTTGCCAATAAAAGCCTTTGGCGTTTATGAAACACTTGTAATTATACTTCAGTATACCATAGTAACATCTGGAAAAAAAAAAGATCTAAAAACACTAAAGAAGCAGAAATTAATATTTATGTCATATTCAAAATTATTCTATATTTGACCCTTTCTGTGCTTCGGTCACTCTTTCTCCAGGACTTAAGCCCACAGAGATTATTGTCACGTCTCATTAACTATTAATTCTGCCCCAAAATCTGGATATTTGCTGTTCTATCTACCATTTAACCCTATTGCATCTTATTTTGCCGGATGATCCCATGCACACACACACACATACATATATATATATATAAATCATAATTTAATTAGAGGATTTCGACAACCTGTGACTTTGAGTTTCTTTGAGATGCTTGATCAGCTTCATGTTAGCATTGAAGAGCTTTCAGTGACAATTTCAACATGTGGAAACGGCCTGAAGAGCAGATCACAGGCATATGCTTCTGTTCGCTTCGCCTTCTGAAGCACCCTGTAGCATGGCCAGAGCCAGATGTTACAGCTTCTCTGATTCACTGTATTCACAACACGGCTGCTAACAGAATGAACAATTAGACTGCAAACCGTTGCAATGCATCCAGATGCAGTTGGTCCAACTGCAAATTAAAACAGCAGCACAAACATGCAAAACAAATTTTTTGTGAAAATTAAAACTTGCTGGGAAAAAAAGTCAAATGTGCAAAAAAAGTAATAAAAAACAGATGCACATAAGAGCGTTTACTCTATGTCAAAAATTGCACTTCTTCCGTATGGTCTAAAGTTTGATCAGGTGTACAAGTCTTCACAGCGTGACATGGGTTAGCGTGACACATGATAAGTTCCTGGAGACTCGCACTTAAAGATCAAAGGTCAGGAGAGAACAGGACATGCACGGTTCCCGTGTACCAGTGCCTACGTCTCATAACTTTATGCAATGCACAAAATAATAGAAGTGCAATAGTTTTTTTAATTTTTTTATGTGCCTTTGTTAGCTGAAAGTTGAAAAATGGCTCACTGTGCAATGCATAACAGTGCAATTATTGTTTTATTCCACTTCTTTCTAGTATAAACTTCTTCGGAAATATGTAGAATGTGTTCAAAAAATATATTGAAGCAATAGCATCCTCTTCTATACACACTCCACCTGCTTAACCAAGCAAACTCGAATCCTGACTAATAATGACTAGTGTACCTTTATAACAAATCTTGTACACGAGCCTGTGTACTGTATGTACACATTCGTTATTTCATTCCAGGATATTCACAAATATACCGGATAATCATATAGAGGACACATTGCAGTTTGTTGCGTAATGGCGTATTTTAAGACTGCATAACCCATCATCTTGATTTAATGCCAATCACAATGGTAGGGTGCATTTGTTTTAGTCAGGCTTAGCATTAGGGTTGTTTCGCGGTGTTTAAAAAAAAAAAAAAAATTATTACTTGTATTATTAGATTTTTTTTTCTTTTACCACTGTGCAGGGTATTAGAAGTGCAGGTTATAACCAGTAGGTGGTATACTTCTCACATAATACAGTACGCAAAGGTCTCCTTGGAAAAACACACTCTCCCTGATCATAATGAAAATTTCAAAATCTTGTTCCGTCATTAAAAATAAAAACTAACATCTGTTGAGAAGATATTTGGATACATTTGTGTCACCTTTGGGATTTTTACAGGATAGAAATCCTTAACGATTAACGACAGCGTGAGGCCGCTAAAGGACTGAGCTCGAGCCATTACGGAGATAATGGAAATCAGTCTCTGTTCTTAACAGCAATGTTAATATGCCTGCAAACCTGCTTTCTCTCTTTCACTCTCTCTCTCTCTCTCATTCCTGTACAGAGAATGATCTGCACCAGAAGACAGAGAGAGAGAGAGAGAGAGAGAGAGAGAGAGAGAGAGAGAGAGAAGCATTATTTTACTGCTAATATACCATACCAACACCCACAGGGACAGATGAGTGCAGAAAAAAAATGATAATACTCTGCACATTACTTCATTAAGATGCTATAAGAGACTGGCAGACTTTTTGATTATACCATGGAAGTGTGGTACCATGATCAGATTGCTTAGCTGAATCATTTTTTCTTACCCATATGTTCTGTTTAAACCACATTGACCCATTATATAAATATGTTTATAGCTGTATTTTATCTGGGATGCCACATGGATATACACAGGGTGGCCATAAAGTCTGGATCTGTAGGCAAAAACTGAATAATATCCAATATTTAAGCATATAAATTACAGCAAATGAGCTTATGTTGTATACTCCAAGAACACCAGACATTTATTAATGTATCAGAACTTATCCTTATACAGTACAGCATTTCCTCCTTGTAGTCTAAGTGTACAGTATGATTGCTCTCGGGCCGATTCTTACAGACTACTGACTTAAGATGAGGCCAAAGAAAAGATTCGATTTCATTTATTATTCCCAGTTCCAAAGATATCCTGGAAGCGGAATTTATATACATATAAATGTATACGTATATAAATTCCATATAAGGAAAGCAGATGTTTTGACTGTGCTGTACATATAAAAAATATTTGTCTGTCCCCAAACATTTCTGTAATCCCACTGTAAAGACCTACTGTTTGTAGGTGGTAGGTTAATGGTTAGCACTGCCTCCTCGCACCTCCAGGGTCCAGGTTCGATTCCTGCCTCTGGGTCTGTGTGCATGGAGTTTGCATGTTCTCCCCATGCTTGGTTGGTTTCCTCCAGGTACTCCGGTTTCCTCCCACAGTCCAAAGATATGCAGATTAGGCTAATTGGCGGTCACAAATTGGCCGTGGTGTGGGAATGAGGGTGTAAATGTTGATCAGAGGTCCTACCACGGTCGTACAAATGGAATAAAACAAATGCAATGATTACCTTTAGCCTCCACAGGCCCTAGTTGGACTCCAAAGGATCCTGGATGAATGGACGCTCATTTTATCTTCACATCACTTGAAAATGTTCTACTTATTTTGAGGTGAGGGAACCAAAGTGGGAAAAAAATGTTTGTACAACTTTCATAAATATTGATTATACAAATGGATCATTTTTGAAAAAAAAAGATATCAATTAATGCATATGTTTCATAATTTTTATTTCTTTCTAGAGCAATGCTTGAAGATGTCCAAAATACACAATAATCTCCTTTGAACAGTTGATATTGAGATGTTTCTGCTACTTATGATCTGTAAATCCTTCATAACGGCTCTAATCTGAGGTGCTGGTTGTTAATTGGTGATTTCTGAGGCTGGTGACTCTAAATGAACGTCTCCTCTGCAGCAGAGGTCAGTTTTGGTCTCGCTTTCCTGGGAAGGTCTTCATGAGAGACAGTTTCATCATGGAGCTTGATGGGTTTTGCAAATCCACTTCTTGTAAAAACTGATCCAGAACAGCTGATCTTCATGTCTTAAAAGAACAACTGATGGTTGTTTTTGTTGTTGTTGTTGTTGATATGTAATTACCTACTGTAATGCCATATGTTATTTTACAGTTTTGAAAAAAATCCAATATTGTTCTAGAATGTAGGAAACAAATCCAAACTTCTGTTCAAATCTTTGATGGTAGTATATACAGTATGTAAATGATGTGTTTACAGTGTCCTTAGTAACTGCCTGGTCAGGATCAACATAGTTTAAATTGAGGGCTACTTGTTTGTTTATACTTTTGGGGGAAAAGAACCAGCTAGAATTGTTAGAAAGCAACAAGCATGTCCGAACAAAAACAAAAACTCTAAATAATAATTAATAATAATAAAAAAAAATCCCATGACCATCTTTAGTTGAGACTAATTATAAACTGGAGGGATGGAGCTGAGGTTGAGGAATTGTCAGAGGCAACATTTTACAAACCATGCAAATACTGTTGAAAATGTTTATTATTATTCCAGTTTTTTTCCAGCAGCATAGTGGATAGAACATGCAAACTCCACGTACCTGTACACAGACCCCGAGGCGGAAAACGAACCTGGACCCTGGAGGTGCAAGTCACCATGCCACCAGGCCACACCCACTTCAAGCTGAAATCCGATATATACACATACAGATATGTATACTTGGATCATCAAACCAACACATTCCCCCCAAATTACTCTAAATATAGCCCACCTTGAGATACATTTAGTATTTTATAATCTATATAAATGACATCTCTTAAATAGTGAAAAGAATACGAGCCTGCTAACCCAGGTAGTTTCATACAGTACAGTCAAAAAATAAGGTTTGGTGAGCAAATTGTTATTGGAGTATATGTATATATATATATATATATAAGGAGCAGTTATTAAGGAAATGAGCAGTTATACTACCAACTGGGCATCGACCCTCCGCCCTCAATGCAAAACCTACTCATCCTCAAACGAAGGGCTCATTTATTAGCGCTAAGCGTCTCAATGACAGTCTAAATGGCGAAGACGTCCATGTCACCCAGCTGGCTGTCTCCGCGGTAACATGCCCCCAAGAGGAGCGCTCGGGTCACTCGTGTCTTTGCCGTTATCATTAAGCAGCATTGATTTAATGAATACATCATTTACGGGTGCTTGGACCTTCATGGCCCGCTGCCTCATTATGTGCAAAGCAAAACTAATATGAAGAGCAACCTCAAGCTCACCTCCAGAGACGCTCTTCTCTTTTTTCCCAGCCCTCATTCCATCCTATTGTGATGAGTTCAGTACAGGAGAGAGCACACTGTCTTTCCAGCTCTAGCTTGGGTCTAGGTGGGGGATTATTAAATTAGAAAGCACCTGTCCAATAACTTACTCTCAGAAGTGGGTGGTGGTGGTGGTGTAGTGCAAATACTGTAGAGTCCTATAGAAACATCTCAACGTTTTTTGATAATTTATCAAACATTTTGGAAAAGTATCGGATTCCTCAAACCTTCTCTGAAAGCAGAAGCCTCTCTGATATGGTTCTAATGTAAACTCGACCGATTTGTAGTCAGACACAGACAGACTCATTATTGTGTAAACGTGTACGATAATGTTTTGTCTACTTAGTGAAGCTTTTTATCCCTGACCTTTCTTTTAACTTTCCACTAAACAAAGCACATTCGATCCATGTTGACGTTATTCCTAGTCCAGCCAGACAAAACGTTACAACTTGTGATTTCTACCATATTAGCCATATTAGACTTGATTTATGATTCCATAAGAAGACAAAGAGTCTGACCTCAAGCACAAACTAAGTAAAGATCCACGTTGTTCTTGTGTGTCTGCTAGGTGTGTAATGCAATGCCACAGTCTTTATCTGTTTAGTGTGTATCTCTATTTGGATTTAAACTCAAAACGGGTGTGGTAACACGAAAAGTCTAGACCTGGAGTTCCTTTGACCTCATTTGAGAACCACTGCTCTAAAGGGAAAGACACACTGTGGACCCTGAAGGACAAACTAAAGATGATTTTTGGGTTTCTCGATATTAGTTGAATGAGCTGTTTGACTGTTGGAACATTAGAAAGTGGTTCACTTTTAAACAATGAGTTACCGAAATACAAGCATCAGCTGTGCAACATAAAATTGCCTTTGACTATGCTATTGCGATTACTTCTCCGACTTTGATTGATACACGCTATTGGCTCTATAGTGTTGGTTTATTTCCCTCCTCTCCCTCTTGCTTTGGCTGCCTTTGCCACTATTTATACCGAGAGTAAACTGAGACTTGTGTGTGTGCATGTCTGTAGACATTGTGCAATGAAATCTCCATCCATGTCCCCTTGGTACCCCCCCCTCCTCAATTTCTAATCTGGTTAGTGCCAGTGCTGCCCCCACTCTTGGCTCGGGCTCTGCCAAGGCTGCCCACCTTCCGTCTTCCCTCTCTCTCCCTGGAGGGGGGAGGATGCTCGGGCCCGTCCTAATTCCCCTCTCTGTGGGGAAACAATTAACGCCTCTGCTCTCAGCTTTATGGTCAGAGAAGCATCTGCTTCGTTGCCTTCCCTGGGCACATTTATGGCTGGAGAAAGAGCGAGGGAGAACAAGATCGGGCCTATACTCGCCCCGTTCTTTGCTTATGCTACACCAGTGCTCACTTACTCACCTCTAAACGCGGCCTGTCACCGCTCAACGGCCCTGCACGGACAGACGAAGCCTTCCGACAGACCCCCGTGCCTTCATAAATAAGATCTACGAATGTCTGAAGGTGTGAGTAATGCTGCACGTGTAGGATGCACAACCTGAATATGCACCACATAGCAGCAAAACAAGGAGTGCTTATAAACTAACTACAGCTTGGCCTGGCTTGTTATTGTGAGTCTACAAGATTTATGCCGGTGATTTTACAATCATGAATTGGAAATGCATGCAGGCCTTGTAATACCCGGCGTTGGCTGTGAACGCTGTTATGAGGATATGATGCAAAAAAAAGCAACGCACTATGCGTGCAAATCGGAAATCTGATCTAATTGTAGAAAGTAATGAGCATCTTAGCCATATTAGACTTGATTTATGATTCCATAAGAAGACAAAGAGTCTGACCTCAAGCACAAACTAAGTAAAGATCCACGTTGTTCTTGTGTGTCTGCTAGGTGTGTAATGCAATGCCACAGTCTTTATCTGTTTAGTGTGTATCTCTATTTGGATTTAAACTCAAAACGGGTGTGGCGTCAACCAGAAAGGGCTTTGTTTGTTTGTTTGTAAGCTTTGTAATTAAATGCATATCTTAAGTGTGTATCTCTATGCACCCAAAGCCCAACCCTGACTCCCAGAAGCAGTAATCCCAGGAGCCTTAGCATGGTGTGTGAATTATGGCTCTTACCGCTCTTCAGCTTCAGCTGTATCTTAACTGGTCTCAGCTAGAAATGTACACCTTTTTAAAAGTCTACCAAGAATATTTTCCCAACATACAATATAAGTACACTCCATTCATCCCTATGGGAACCTCTGTAGTCCAACTAGGGACCATGGAGGCCAATGGTGATCATTGCATTTATTCCCATTTGTACAACTATGGTAGGACCTCCGGTCAACACTCACACGCTACGGGCAATTTGGGAATCCCAATTAGCCTAACCTGCATGTCTTTGGACTGTGGGAGGAAATCGGAGGAAACCCACCAAGTACGGGGAGAACACGCAAACTCTATGCACACAGGGAAATAACCCGGACCCAGGACGTGCAAGGCGACAGCGCTAACCACTAAGCCACCATGCCGCCATAGCTTAATTTATTTGAAGATGACCCAGACCAGGTAGAAACTAAAGATGTATGGAAGTATGGAACCTCATAAATGTCAATCTTTCTTTCCTGTAAGCTTCACATCTGACTGTACAATCATGAGCCCTCTTGCTAATGTAAATTCTTGTGGAGGATCAAAATAAACAAACAAAATGATAATGAACCTTCTACCATTATCTGTTTAGACCACATGACATCCCTTGCTTCTGAAAATCCTCAATGCAGTTAACAAGAAGAAGCTACTGTACAACGTAATACGAGAGGTTCGGGTTAAAAGGGGCTTTCGGTGAAGCAGATTTACACCGAGACCGCTACTGCAAGGTCTCCGAGACTGAGCGAGAAGTCATTAATTATCACTGCTATATTTCACAGGACAAACTGTAAACAACTCTGCGCAATGAGGTTGCCATTAGCGAGAAGGAGAAGGTGCTTATGAGAGTATAAGAGTATCCAGTATGAGACAAAATTAGGGTAAAGTGTTTAAAGTGAGAGAGATGGAGTGATCCAGGAGGGTCTTTCTCTTGCATGGTGAGAAAGAGAGAGAAAGAAAGAGAGAGAGAGTGAGACAGGAGGGGCTTCTCCTTCTAATTATTCTAATTATCATGGCACACTATGAAAACGTGATTAATAACACTGAAGATATTGTTGTGGCAATTAGCCATATGGTGGTGGGACCCTGCTCTGTCACGATTTTGCCATTAGCATCTCCTTATGTTTGTCAGGAGCGTGCACCCATGACGAGCTCGACTCTGGCTCACCTTCCTCCATCCACCTGGGGGAAACGCAGAGGCCTCCGAGCTTCTTGCTTCACTGAATTCTGTATTCAGAATCCAGTCGGATCGGGGACAAACGCTGGTGCCTAGGAGCAACAGCCGCCAGAGTCGATAGTTCAGCTCAGAGACCGAGCGTACTCATTTCTGACAGATTTGGTGCTTTTCTTGTTAGAACGGATTGTATGATGCATTTTTGTTCTTTTGGGATCGAGGAGATGGTGGTAAAAAAAAAAAAACGCACCGTGCGGATCAGGCAAGACAAAACGCTAATGAAACTGCTATATAAACCTTGTTAGCAGTGTCAGGATCAGAACTCAGAAGAGGAGGGAAGGAATAACGTGTAAATGAAACCAGATTCTTAAGACATTTCCTCTCTAATTACATGCATATATGAAAACGATACTCTATAAATGTGTAACCAAGTATTGTAAATATGGATGGATGATTGTGTATGTATGTATAGCTAGCTATGCTGCTATATAAATTATAACTCATGGGTCCCGGGTGAAACATTTCACTTGTGATGTGATGATTTGAGGGGCGGGGACAAGTGGATGGCTTGAGAGTGATATGAGTTGGTGAGATCAGGTGGATGGCCCCAGAGTGATAAGGGAGTGGGGCCAGGTGGATGATTCCAAAGTGATGAGCGGATCTGGCTAAATGGATGACTCTACGGAGCTTAAGAATGAATCTGGAGATATGACGGGGAGGTACTATTGTGAATGGCTCCATAGAGCTTAGTGATGGATCCAGATGGCTAGGTGGTTTTCCAGGATTTTCCAAACTATTGGTTACTTTTTTTTTTGTTTTATGCATATATTTTACAAATTAAGTCTCTAACTATGAAAATAGACAGTTTGAACTATTTTTTTTTAAATAGGTCATTAGTGAAAAAGTTCTATCTTGACCCATTGTGAGAGCTCAACAATAAAAGTACAGTCTGTAAAAGTCTGTACCAATTTCCATACATCCATCTTTACCACTATAGCTTTCTAACATCACTAAGTGGCTCTTACACCACTGAAGGCCAGAATTCAAGAACCCAAACCAAACAATTTCCCAAAACAGTATATACATTTACAAACGTTACGTTAAATAATAAAATGCCACATGTGTGGCAGAGTTTTGCTACATTGCGAAACTTTTATATTTTTTTTAAAAATAACTTTTAAGATTTTTTCCATGTAATCAGCAATCTGGTAAAACTATAGACAGTTCAAGTAAGCAAGGTTAAAAACAGAAAAAAAATAAAGTACGTAGTACTCTTCTTGTACGATAAGGATGAGAATATTCACTGACTGAATTAACATCTGGATTATTTATAGTGTGAGAGCAGATGTGATGCAGAATGGATAAACTGGGTTTTGGCCAGGTTTTGTTGCATCAGTGAATTCTGGGATGTTGAGTGGAAGTCGAATTTGGCCATGCTGCAACAAAACTTATGTTTTTTTTTCTTGTTAATTATAAATCTGATATGATACAACAGCAGGTTTGCTATAAAAAGCAGGTCAAACAAGTTTTCAAACCTTTTGACCAATAGATCTGTGCAATATATTTTGCTGGACGATTGAATTAATTGAATCGATTTAATTTCAATTCAGAATTGATTTAAACTTTTTAAATTGTTTTGGTAAACTTTTAAGCAAATGTTAAATGGTCAAAAAAATATGAATTCCTTGAAAATATACCACAGTTTAAGTAGAAAAAAGAAACTCGGCCAAAACAGTACTGCTGCTGATTTATTTATTTATTTATTTATTTCAGTTTTACATATAATACAGAAAATGTGTGTGCCAAAGAATATACATCTGAAGTTCATGCCACATGGAAGTGACCAATCTTGCAATCTTGCAATGTCAAGTTGCTAACTTCAGACGTTTTGGAGAGATGATTTTACAGTATATGTGCTCCCCAAATTCCATTCTTTTTTTTTTTAGCTTTATACTGTCTTGTTTCAAAAAATAATAATTTAAAATGCAAATGATAAATTTTTCTTAATGAGTATTGATACTAAAATTGGTGTAAGCTTCTAGAAGCATATGACCAGTAAAAATCGCCACTTTTAAAAGAGATGTTTTTTGGTAAAAGCTTAAAAAGTAAAAAAGTCCATAGTGTCTGTAACCATGTCAAATTCATGTTAACTTTTTTGCATTTTAGAATACCCTTTTTCAGGTTTATGTCTTTTCAAATCTAAATTGGCCAAGTTTCATCAGAATGACAATCAAGATCATTGAAAGATTTGAATTCCAAAAAGTTACAGACACTACATAAAAGGCATACATTGTACAGTATTTAGCAAATGTGTATCTGATAAAATCTAAACATGTATGCATATTTACAAAACATGAAGCATGGATCAGGAGATAAGAAGCGTTAAGTATTATGAAAAATGGTGTTACATGATCCTATTACCATGTTTTGGCCAGTTGCATTTTCTGCAAACACTTGCATTTTGTGAGAAGACGAGTACTTGGTGCATCATAAAGATTAATGAAAACAAAAAAGATTATCGCTTAGTTTGAGACATGACATTTAAACAATCAACAGCACATTACAAAGCATTTTAATCTTTACTAGTTACTTTCAGTAGTTGTTGATATTCAAAACTGTCACAGTAGACAAAGATCACATGGTGTCCTGAAGCTATGCCCTGAATGATTTTAAAATACACCAGTTGTACCTTTAACACAGAAGCACAACTTTATTGTTACTACCATAAATTGA
>JAQMYL010000019.1:3280119-3295211 GCA_030014365.1 Clarias pachynema
CAGCATCACCTGGGAATCGAACCAGCGATCTCCGGATGATAGGGCGAGCACTTTACCACTGCGCCACTCGGAGGCCCCGGGATCAAATGCTTTACTGTGACAACCTGCAAAGTACAATATAAAAATTGCTTGTTATGCAGCGACCTCATTTCCGCTCTCATCTGTTCCAACCACTCAGCATTCAGCATCAGCACTATACTAATCACTGACCTGATCATCTGTCATCATCTGCACCTGTTTCTCACTGGACCACGTCTTTAGTTAGACTTCTTTTTTTATGCCTCACTATGTGGCTTATCAAACAAAAATATTCATGTGAAGCTGCTCATGTATCAGGGACAATTCTGATAATACTGATGAGAGACAAAAAGACCTTCAGGAAGCCTGGAGAACTATTCCGTAAAACTACATTCAAAAGTCTGTCTCTATAAAGAAACAAGTGGTTGTTGTACAGTAATCTACGTCCTTGAAAGGCTCATACTGTTTTTTTCTCCACTAAACAGAACACAAACCCAGAACTCTCAAACGGGGTGCTGATTCATCGCAGGGCACACATATGCTCATTCACACACTACAGTATGTGCAATTTGGCAACGTCAATTAGGGTAATCTACATGTCTTTGGACTTTGGGAGGAAACCCACCAGGAACAGGAAGAACATGCGACCTTCATGCACAAAGACGGGAGGTGGGAATCGAACCCAAGGTGCAAAGCAACAGTGCTAACCACAAAGCCATTGTGCCTTCCTCAGTCATGTTTAGATAGTTTTGGGGTAATTTTGTGCTGAAAAAAAGGATATTATACTTTATACTTCACAATTCGGAGCCCAACACATGTTTATTTAAATAAATAAATAAATAAATAATGCTATGAATAAAGGTTAATATTTAGTTGTTTCAAGCTTTTATTGCCAACATCATTTATTTAACCTTATCCCAACTTCATTATATCATTTTAAATCATTGCAACTTTTAAAATCACTGTTGGTCCGATGTTGTGTTTTGGACACATGACATTTCAACCGGGTTACAATCAGATCACAGCGTCATACAGTACAGCGCTACTGTAGATACAAGCCGGATACATGCTGTAAGAAGCTTTACGTCTCTGTTTCTCTATTATTTTTCCTCTCTCTCTCTCTCTCTCTAGTGTTGAGCTGCGCTAATGTTCTTTGCTAAAAATTTCTTTGAGAGTACATTTGTTTTTCAGGCACATGTTCATCTCGAGATGGTTGTAACAAAGCAATGAAAAAAACGAACATGGTATTTTGAGAAAAAAAAAGAACAAAAAGTGTGACTTGTGTCATGTTGTAATGTTGACTCGAAAAGGGCAATAGGAAAAGCAGACAGGGTCATTCTTAGTAGGCCAACACTCTCACACTCTAACACTTACATAACCATAAGGGGATATAAATATATACATACATATATATATATATATATATATATATATATATGAAGAAACACATACGTATACACACCTCATGTGGACACCTCTAGTGACACCTGTGTAAAGAAACCGCAGAGGTTCACAACTTTCCGCTGAACACGCAGTAGTTGCGTTCACCTTTCGCATGTCTCAAGAACAACAGGAAGGAAGACCCGTTAGTCCTGCGTCTAGTGGTCACGCTTTTGTCTCTTTGTGTAGCTCGGGTAAATTTACACTTGCAAGACGTGTCTTAAAAATATGTCTCGTATTCGAGTCGGCAGATAAAACTTCAGTCGGTTCAAATTGCACCTTTTTGAAGTCATATAGAAAAGATTTTATTATTTTTAATGTTATTCTACTGAGAAATATTTCAATTTTATCCGAGGAAATACTGATTAAAACCATTATTTATATAATAAATAATAAATATATTATTATAATAGACTTTTCTTGTCTCTTGCTTTTCATAGAGCTTTCAGTGCTGCGAAATGTCCTGAGAAATGATGCTGAAGTGAAACTATACAGTTCTGAAGAGTACAAGACAACAGATGCCATGAATTCTAGTTCAACACAGGTGATGTCACTAATTAGTTCTTCCAACTGATCGAAGAGTTGCGTTCCTTAGAATCAGTTAGCTTAGTTAAACGGATGGAACAACAATTCCACCACACCACTGCAAATAATGATTTTAAATGTAAAATGAAGGCCGTAATAAAATCATTTGACATTTACTGACTTCAAGCGCACTATGGGGATGAGACTCTTAGCCGCAGTAGAACATCTTATTGCTTCGTCCTGTGTATAGTCCTGACCTCGCTCCGAGCCATTTCCACATGTTTGGGCTGTTTAAGGAGTTCCTGGGAGGCCGGGGTTTCCGACGTAAAAGCAGGCTGAGAAAACTTTGATGGTATCCAAGCACTAGTGAAACACTATGATAAGTGCATTAGTGTACAGTAGCAGAGGATTACAGTATATAGAGAAATAAAGGAAATTTTTACTCTCATAATTGTCAAAAGTCCCGGTTTGACTTGAACACCCCTTGTAGTTTACTAATGAAGGAATTCAGAGTAAATTATCAAGTAAAAGACACCCTGGACCTGATTACCTTAATTGGCTGGGAGAACATTCAAGGGTTTCCAATGATGACTTTTTAACGGCAGACTGTCGTGTGTTACTTTGAACAGAAAATCGCGTGAAAAGAAATCAGATTCTCCTACAGTATGTGGACAGTTAGAAAGCTATTATATAGCAGCAGTGGATTCTCTAGAGGTTTGACCTGATCAGTACAGAGTAACTGATTTCATCACTCCAGACAGATCCAGCTTTTAAATAAGCTCTTACCGTCAGTCCGTAAACTCGCAGGACTGTTTAGCCAATAAGAGAATTAAAAAGCAAACTTTGAGATAACAAATGGCTTAATCATGAATGACAGTTGGGAATTGAAGATATTTCGTGGTGTCTAAAGATAGGTCATTAAGGAAAAAGTGACAACGCCTGATGTCAGCTTAACGAATGCTATTAATGCCGCGAGGAACGTTGAGCGGAGAAGAAAATGTAATTTTATATTCTCCTGCAAAGTGAATATTAAAATGAGGTCAAACATGCCACACAATCTTCATATTTGTGTTTCCTGACAGGCCATATACTATATGTATATATATATATTTCTTTTCTTTTATAATAAAATCGACTGAAGGCATTTAATTTAAGTTAATGGAAAACCTATACATTTATATCAAGGTGACACCTATTGAAGAAGAAGAAGGAGTTATTTAAAATGGAGTAAATCAGATCAGTGAATAAAAACATGATGAATAAAATCAGTGACTTCGTCAGTACAGTCAATTAACATCACAGGTCAAGAGCTTCACTTAATGTTTACATCACAACATCAGAATGAATAAAAAATGTAAACTCAGTGACTTTAATTCTGCCGTGCTGGTTTGAGTGGCTGGGAATCAAAATCTCCTGAGGATTTTTATGCAACAGTTTCTAGAGCTTTTACAGAGTGATGCAGGAAGAAAAAAAACAAAACAAAAAATTATCTGAAATTCAGGAGGTGCAGGAGAACTGCAAGACTTAATTTGAGCAGGTAGCATAACTATTTACATACATAGCAAGTAACGTGTCAAACCTTACATTTGACACAAACCCACTGCGAGTGAAGGGTTAAGTGCCTTGTTCAAGAACCCAACAGTGGCAACTTGCAAACTTTCTGATCAGAGTTCCAACACCTTAACCACCAAGCTACCCCTGGCCCCATTGAGGTGGTTGAGCTACAAGACCATATCAGGTTTGAGTCCTGTCTGCCAATTGAATGTTCATTTTTGAACATTATGGACGTCCTGACAACATTAATATTAAGTTGTTTTTGAAAGATCGAATTACTTTGATGAAAGTTGATGAAAGATCGGAGGCAACCTGAGTACATGACGATGCGATAATGTTGATTGAATGGCCTTAACGCAGTGGCGAAAAAAACAACAACTTCAAAGCAATGGACTGACTGGGACCCGAAATTCAATCGCTGTAGTGAGAGCGGTGCATGCTTACCTCTAGATGACTAGGGAACATACTGCTGTGGGTCGTACAGTAAATGTACATGGATAACACAGAGCACTACTAACACTATATTACAGTAGAGTAATTTGAAAGCTAAGATGCACATCATGGTAATATTACTGAAAGAAAATGAAACATTAAACACTAAGAGATGCGTGACATGAGATACACACGCTGTGTGTGGGAAGCTGTTGTGTCTGTAACAATCTCTGATCGGAATTCTAAACCCTGTTAGAACTTTTTGCGAATGGATGTTAATTAAGCATAAATGCTCCAAATGAAGGTAAAATGAAGGTAAAATTTTTTTGTTTGTTTTTGTTTTGAATATGTATTTGCAAATAATGTTTGGGTTGTTGTCATTTTAAAATCGTAAATTTTTTCAATCGTAAAAACACCAGACGGTGGATGCCGTTACAATGTGTTTACAGCTATATTACAATACAACGTCATCCAACATTAGCGTTCATGCTGGGGACAGAACTCTAGACCACAGTGGGAACAGGTTCATGATGGAAGAAGATAAAAGTTGTCCAAACAATCTTTTCCACAAATTTCAGCTGTCCAGTGTTGGTGAACATGAACTTAAACAGGAGTTTTCTTTTTTTTCTTTTTTTAAAAAAAAAAACCCTTTCTCTTTGAAGTTGATTTTACTAATCCAGACTATTTCTTTATTAATTAAAACCTTGACCAGAGGTTCGTCGTCTAACTGTTTCTAAAGTGGCCTGTCCCTAATATCTCCTTAATGTGCCTATAACTCCAATATAATGAATTGCTTACTATGTATAGAGCTGTTGCAATTTTCCCCAATGATTCATTCCATCTTACTTTTAAATGAGCTCTTACAAGGCAGATGAGACTTTATGACTGTTCTCAAGCCTGCTAATATTGTTCGCTCTAGAACAGAAGTTTTGTTTGTTTATATTGGCTTTTTCTCCCTCAATTTTATTTATGATTTATGGTGGCATTGTAATTAGCCTGGAGGATGCACTAGTGGTTTATGGGAGGAATCGTTTTTATATCCTTATATAAATCAGCCGCACTTATAAAGCGCCTCCAATTAATGACAGGCCTCCATATGACTGAAAATCTCATTTTAATGTGCCCAAGTGGGCGTCGATGCTTACCGAGAGCCTGCGGTGCTATTAATAATTATAATTATAATCGTTTTAAAAGGGAACAGTTTTTCAATCAGAAATTTGTCAATAACCCATGTAACCCTATATATATATACTGTATGTTTATCTAGGGATAATTTCTGCACAGTGATTGGCTCTTTTTGCCCGGTGTGCTAAAACACAAAAACATTCGAGCCGCCATCAATACACTCGAAGCATATGTGCTTTGATTCGGCTCTTTTGTTCATGTGTGCTTTGTCTCCTTATTGAAGTCTCGCCAACTAAATCATCAGGGGAGCAAAATATCGCATCCTACATTTTAAAGTAATTGTCCTTTTGAATTTATCGTCCGACAACATGTGGCAAGGTATAGAGTCATATAGTGTATGTCTGCATCTATACGCAACATTCTGTTATCCTAAAGTGACATGTTTTGTAAGGCCCGTGTGATTATGATGCTTTGAATGAATTAATACGAGGACTGTACTGAAAGTAATGCAAAAGTGGGCATAACTTCATAATGACAAAATAATCTTTAGTCCACATTTTTCCACACTGGCAAATGTTTCTGAATTTCAACTTGAGTACTTGTGCAAACCAACTCTGAATATGTGTCTCTGCACATTGCTTGGTAAAGAAAAAGAAAACTAAAAAAATAAATAAAAAAATCTGATTTATGGCTTTTGCTTTGTTACCCCCCCCCCCCCCACACACACACACACAAAAAGTTTCAAATTCAATATCTAAATATCAGCATACTAACATAATTACTTGGTGTAAACGTAATATTCAGTTTATTTTCTAGATATTTGCCAAAAGAAATCCTGTTGTTTTGTACTGTATCTTTAGCAGTATAACAAGTACTGTATACATCACAGTATATACCTTAAAATAAAAGTGGAAATTGTTTGTTTTTGAATGTGATCACCAAAAAAGGAAGGCATGAGTGTAAAAGAAAAGGACTTTCAAAAATGCAGAGGCAATCAGGAGTAAGACAGAGACAAGACATCGAGAAAAAAGATCAGACATTTTGCTGTTCCCTGTTTTTCCTCCATCATCGTCCTCTCCAGCAAGCCGTTTTGGAAGCTGATGCTCTGCATTCGACCATTAATCCCCGCCTGCCGGATCCTGGCCAGGTAATTACTGTTTAAAAATATTTCATCCCATTCTCTGGCTTGGAAACAAAAGGCGAGGACAAAGGCGACGCAGTTACAAACAACGACAAAGGCCTCCGCGTTAAATGCTCTGCCGGAACCGGGCACTATTGTTTGCACAATGTACAAGGTGTCTGAAACGGCAATCGTTCACTGTTTCATATTCAAATGGCGCAGTCACGCTCTGGTTTCCTGCGCTCACTAGTTAGGCCTGTTTCATTGTGATGGGAAAACACACACTTTCTGCTCTGTAAAAAAGCCAATTCTCTGTCTGCTACAAAAGTTCATCTTTGGGGCGATTCCATTATCGGGGTGCAATTTGTTTTCCAATAAAAACAGCATTTTTGCCATTCAAAGTCCACCATAGGAACACTTTATTATTTAACAGAATATAAGTTAAATACCTTAAAATCAACTTGGTGATAAAATCAGCATTTTACAAAAAAAAAAAAATCTATATTTTAAATTGTAAAAATGAAGATTAAAATGTACCTTCAGGGTCTGGGTTCAACTCCCGTCTCAGGTCTGTGTGCATGGAGTTTGCATGTCCTACCTGTGCTTGGTGGGTTTCCTCCGGTTTCCTCCCACAATCCAAAGACATACAGATTAGCTACTTGGCGTTCCCAAATTGCCTGGAGTGTGTGAATGAGGGTGTGATTGTGTGTGTCCACGGTGTGTGTACCCTGCCTCATGCCCAAAGCCTCCTGGGATAGGCTCCAGGCCCCCAGTGACCCTGTATACAGGATAAAGCAGTATAGACAAGTGAGTGAGTTAGATTTAAAAAAAAAAGAAAAAAAAAGAATCAGATGTATTATACAATATCTAACATGGACACAGATTTTTTTTCTTTCTTTTGTTTTTAAAAATTCTTATATAAAAATAACATGGTAACTGTAAACACTATGTTAGTCATTTCTTTGTTTTTTTTGGTGTCACTCCATATATTTCATTTGAATGTCGCACATTAGCGCTCGCTAGTAATTGTCATCTCTTAATGTCTAACACCTGATATTGACTCAATTAGCCTGGTCCCTTTATGCATAGCATTATCATTCCCAGCACTTTCAGCCAACAACAACAACAACAACAACACACGTTTCTGGTCTCTTTGTAGTTAATAATAATGGAATTACGTTACTTATGTCTCTGTGTTATACTAAATAAACACAGCTCTTGGTAGTAGACTTCCAGCCTGTATGTTATCTCCAACAATGGACATTACAGTTAAAATGCTAATGTTGCTATTAAATCAATGGGATGTTAGATGGGTTAGCAGGATGCTAATTACCTGAGCGTTGTCTGTGACTGAAGGATCTTAAGATTAATGCAGCTGAAGGGAAGGGAGTATGTGAGAGTTTGAGAGTCTAGGCAGTTGAGGTTTTTGAGAGAGTTATGGTCATATACTGTAGTACCATGGCATTTTTGACACAGACATGCCGTAATGTTACATGGCTCTAACAGGATACATACTTACATGATACATACAATAGAAGATGTATTAACCTATTATGGTACTATGGAACACATACAAGCATACTGCCACAAATATACATGTTTATGTACCATAGTGGTAATATTCATATAGCATGGTACCATTGTATGTACAGTATGTTATATTAATTGAAAACCATATTGTATGTTCAAACTCTTAATATTACTGTTCATAAAGTAAATATGGCATTGCGTGTACTATACCATCCCAGTAGTACAGTATGTACTAGCATATACTGTACTATATGGACAAAAGTATTTGGCCAAACCTACAAAGACATTGTATCCGAATACATATACTTCAATATGAAGTTGGTCCCCCTATAACAGCTTCCACTCTTCATCGATGGCCGTCCACAAGATTTTATAGTGTTTCTGAGGAAATTTGTGCCCATTTGTTCTGTAGAGCATTTATGAAGTCAGGCACTGATGTTCAGGTGTCTACTATGGTACTGTCTGAAGTACCATTGTAATACTATGGTATGCTAGGGCATTTAGCCTACTACGGTTCACCATTGAAAACTATAGTACTCATTTCTTCTGGGAAATCCAGGACACAAGACTAACTTAAACATAAACTAGCTGACTAAAGAAAAAAAATACAATATTTACCTCAACATTACATTGCTAAGTTTTCAAACAGGACTTCTTTTGAAATAAATGATTAGCCTAATGTTAGATAGCTGACTGACTTCTCATTTTACAACACCATACAATGACGTCCCATTATAAAACACTGTACAATTAGCAGAATAGCTAGCATGCCTTCATTTTTTACAGCACAATACCATGGTTGGTATAATGTTACTGCAGATAGCTAGCTAGCAAGCAACTTTTAATGAATGAATGCCATGCTAGGTAGTGCTTTAGCATACATCTCCTTATAAAATACAGTACAACAATCAGCCAAATGTCACAAAGCTGTGTAGCCGGTGTGATTTCTACTTCTAAAACAGAATACGTGAGCTAGCGTGATGATAGCATGCTGGCTACCAACCACATCCTAAAGATATGTAGATTGTTGACTAATGCTAGCTCAGTGGCTAGTTAGCTTATTTAGACATCATTTTGGGCTTAGCAGTTAGCAGTGTCACCTTGCACCTCCAGGGTCCGGGTTCGATACCCCCCTCTGGTGCATGGAGTTCGCATGTTCTCTCCGTGCTTGGTAGGTTTCCTCCGGGTCCTCAGGTTTCCTCGCACAGTCCAAAGACATGCAGATTAGGCTAATTGGCGTTTTCAAATTGCACGTAGTGTGTTAATGCGCGTGTACTGGAGGTCCTAGCAGTTAGCACCATGGTCCATAGTTGGACTAAAGAGGTTCCTTGATGGAAGAATGGATTTTGTGCTAAGCACTAAATTTGGCCATAAATCTGAAAAAAATAAAATAAAATAAAAAAACTATTACATTCAGGTTCAGGTGTGTTTAATTAGCTGGTAGATTCCAGGTATGAAATGTATTAAGCAAGGAATAAAAAAGGATCTACAATATATATTTAAAAAAATAATAAAATTGTTTCTAATGTCTCTTGCATGTTATATCTTTTACCCGTATAATGTTGTGAAAGATGTATGAAAAAAGTTAGTCGTAGTTTAGTATTATAAAAGCTAATAAACAAGCTTTACCTCAACAGCCTCCTTTTTATCTACATCTTGAAATTAATGACAAAAAAAATGAATTTTGAGATGTTGGTGAAAAAAAAAAGGTTCTAATTGAATTACTTTTAATTATAAAGACTTTTTTTAGTTTTATAAATAATTGTAAAAATATAAAGCGAAGAAGTGTTTTTATTTAAATTTTTTTTTTAAAAAACCTGTGCCTTAGCATTTAAAAACAGTGTGTTCTGTGGAAGTAATACGATTAACAATTATCCTGTAATTAATTATATTCAGTTCTTAAAGGCCTCTATTATTATTACACTCTTTTTTTTCTGCTTCGTGTTTTATGATGAAATGATGGCAAGTGCAGTCTCGAATCCTCGCTCAAGACTTCGGGCCTTGGTGATATTAGTCCCAGTCACTCAAATCAGTCAGCGTAAGTGATCGGATGCAGCGCACAGCACATTACCCGCTAATGCTCTGCCTGTCATTAATAAACCCCGCTGAGGGGAGTCCTCCGAAGGGCCCTTGGCTCCTCGCTGCCTACGCTCTGTAAACTTTCCGCCAATTTGCTCGTGGCCGCCTGTGTCAGCGCTCCTGATGGCTTAATGCCCCCGTGCCCAGGTGTGCTGACAGGTAACGGGGGAAATCACCGAGTGCTCGGGTCTTACACGCGGCAAACGAGTCGGTGTTTATCACATGAGGGGGAATAAACGAACAGGAGGAGGATGATGATGCACAATGGACAAAACACTGATCAGTTCTTACAGCAGCAATGAAGAGGAAATACAAATGTTTATTTAAGGAAATAAAAGGAGGGCACACACCTCAATTTACTTTATTTGTAATGTACAGGTTTACAGTGTATGCAACAGTACAATTAAACTGAAACGCTGTTAATTAAAATGAATCTGCTTATTCTACAAATAGTTAACTTTTTATCCTATATAAAAATGTATTCCATTTTATTCATCTATCTATCTATCTATCTATCTATCTATCTATCTATCTATTAGGGAAGTACATAAAACCTGTTAAAGTCTTTTAGATGGTTTAGTCTGTGGTCTCAGCACAAGAGTATTAAATCTCTGAGAAAATATCTTAAAGAAACTGATTTCTGCTTGTTTGTCCTTTATAGACGCTCTACCTGATAGGGCAACGTGGATCTGGTGGGCGGAGCTTGGTCAGCATCTGTTCCAATACTTCTGCAAACTTTGTGGCTCCTAGGCTGCTTTGGTGATTTTTCATCTGTAAGTATTCTATAAATTATTATTATTATTATTAGGTATAATACTATTTATGCATTGTGTTTTTTTTTTTATTATTAATAGATGTGCTTTTTGTCTAAATGCACAATAATAGTGCTTCCTTGAATGTCTTTTCAAGCTGCATCTGAAGGCAGTCTAATAAATTCTGATAAATCTGCTATTCACCATCTACTGCTCATGTGAGGTCACAGATGCATACGACTGGCTGACAGGCAATGCTGTGATTGGAAGGAGAACGAGACACTGAACTCCTCCCACCTAGAGGGCCTGACCAATGAAAGATCAAGAGATTCCAGTATACAGTAGATGGCTGAAACCAGGTTGGACACCAGGCTGAACCAGATTTTCTGTTGCTCCACCTGGAATCACCTAATGACCACAGAAGGTACACATACACTTTCCGACCAATCATATTCGAGAATTCCAAAACGTTACATTACATTATATTTAGGCATTTGGCAGACGCTCTTATCCAAAGCGACTTAATTTTTTTATCTCATTACACAACTGAGCAGTTGAGGGTTAAGGACCTTGCTCAAGGGCCCAACAGTGGCAACTTGGTGGTTGTGTGGTTTGAACCTGGGATCTTCCGAACCGTAGTCCAATACCTTAACCACTGAGCTACTCCTGGCCTATGATAGAACAGGATGCTGCATGAGACAAGGATTAAAAATAATCTTAAACCCTGGACACTACAGTATGTGTTGCTGTGATTCCACAAGCCCAGCCTCTTACCTTCTTCCCAACATCTTTGAGCTCTTTCGACGTGATTCTGTTTCGTACCTTCATCACGTTGCCGGCCAGCTTTGTTTGAATTTCTACACAATTGTTCGGGCACAAAGTATTTGGGCTGATGTGCGGCAGATGTTGGCAGAGTGCGATTTTGACGAAGGGCTGCGACTGTAGTTCCGTTCGGATTATAGAGGATGCAGAGGATGTGAGCCAGCATGGGTGTATGGGTTAAACCCTATGTGTTGTGTTAATACCAGACATCTCACACACACACACACACACACACATAGACACACGTATACACATACACAGTTGAATCCTTAGGCTTTACCGCCCAAAGGAAAATTATCAGGGGGAAACAGCAGGATTTTGCGCTAAGATGCACACACACACACACACACACACACACACACACACACACACACACACACACACACACACACACACAAGAATCCCCAACACAGCTACTTTTGTCAGCTTCATCTTTTTTATCCTGTCTCTTGTAAAGAGATTGTCAGACAAAAGAAAGAATTAAAAATGTAATCAAAAAGAAACCTGGATATTTTCCTACAACAGCAGCCGTCACTTCCTCAGATCAACACTATTATCACAAAAACACTTTTATATTCATTTATAGTTACATTTAATGTGGTGGAACATATGACTTGTGCTTTAGCAGCTACAAACAAGTCATTCCATCACAAGTCTCTCTTTCCTTTACTTTCCTAAAGTAAATTATCAAAAAAAAACTGTGTCATGGTACAGAGGAACTAAAAAAAAATAAAAAAATTAAAAAAAAACTCAACTGTCCTGAAAATTTTCCTAAAGTTGTTACACCCACCAGTTATTCCCACCTCGGGTCTGCGTGTATAGGAGTTTGCATGTTCTCCTCGTGCCTGATGGTTCTCACAGTCATGCAGATTGGGTTAATTGGCATTTCCAATTTGTCTGTAGTGTGTGAGCGTGTGTGTGTGTGTGTGTGTGTGCCCTGTGATGAATGAAGTCCCATGGGATGGGCTCCAGGCCTCCCCAAATCCTGTACCGGGACTGGAGACTCCTTCTATTTCTAAGTTGAATAAACATCTCCTTTAAAGATTACCTTTCATTCTTTTAATATTAGTTTTAGATTCTGGGATTGAAACTAAGCATGTCAGATTGCTGTAATAGAGAATTACAGAAAAAGTTGAAGAAAATCGAAGCCTTATTATTATTATCATTATTATTATTACATTACTGATGAAGTTGTTCATATTTTTCCCCCTCTTTAAAACCTGTCTTTAATATTTTTCTCATTATCGTTCACAAATCTAATATGAAATACAAGGTTCACCCTCTTTAGTAATTTTTCTTATATGTGCACTTCTTTTTCTATTCCTCATTCACCGTCACTGTGTGCGCAACTGATAGTCTGTCAGCTCTAAAACAATAGATATCCTTGAAAAACAAAACTAAAAAAAAAAAAAACAAGAACAAAAAAAGATCCAGAATGACATATTGCCACTCGAGGCCAAAAGTCTGTGTTTGTGTATAGCCGTTTCGACTGAGACAGATTACTCGCGTCTTTCTGCTTCCTTTTTTTATTGCAAGAAGTTTTCTCGCCTCTGATATTCATCACTCGTACATTACAGTTATATTACAGTGTCGCATCAGAGAGGGATAAATTCACTCTGCCCGAGACTCTGGAGTTGTTCAATGGCACAATATAACATAATAATAATAATAATAATAATAATATGGAGCAATTGAACCAAATTTGATACCTTATAATGTACTTAATATAAAAGCCAATGTAATATGTGTGTGTGTGTGTGTGTGTGTGTGTGTGTGTGTGTGTGTGTGTGTGTGTGTGCGTGCTTGATCACTAAATTAATCATTTGGAAACTTAAGAATATTGAAATTACTCAATGAATTGTCTTTTTATTTTATTTTTATTCATTTATACATAAATATTAGAGGTTCTAGTCCTGCAAAAGTTTTCCAACATGGAACCTCCTTTAGAAAAGAATATGAATACAAATGAAATATTATTATTATTATTATTATTATTATTATTATTATTATTATTATTATTATATTAACAACAACAACAACAACAATAATAATAACAACCTTTATTTTTAAGTTAAGTGTTACTTAAGTATATTTAAATGATTCAATGAATTTGATGTATTTCCTTTAAATATTAGAGTTTCTCGTCTTCCTAAAGTTTTCCAACATAGCGCCTACTTTACTAAAGAACATAAATACAAATAACACTCCAGAGCAGACTGAAATGCTTAAGTCACCTTCATCTTCAAGCGATTTCCAGGCCTGACCATGCTTAGCTTTCTGAGATCTGAAGAGATCAGTTCAGATTCACGTTCCTCACCGGTGTCTCCAACTCACCTCTTCTTCTTCTGCTTTCTGTGCAGTTACAGTACTGAAGAATATAATGTGAGATGAATTCATGAATAATATGTTAAGATTATGGACTGTGACCTGGTTTCATCATCCACTGAAGCATTTCCAAAGGCACTTTACAAACACACACACACACACACACACACACAGATGATGAACGACTTTCATCTGAAATGTCCTGTTTCTATAGAAACTTTGTGTACTGTACGTGTGTGTGTGTGTCTGTGTGTGTGTGTGTGTGTGTGTATGCGTTACCCCGCAATTTTTACTCTAAACTCAACGTTCCTTCTTGAATCTCAATGCAGTGACTCTGAAAGATGGCATTTGCTATCAGTCAGGACGTACACATCGTGTTTATCGACATCCCGTTTAGTTCCAGGAAGTTCCCCCTGTGTGCTGATTCAATCTCACTGTAATGCCTCACACATAAAGTGCTCTGTGTTGATAAATCTCTTACATGTACCACTTTTTACATTTCTTTTATGCGCTTTTACAGTCGCAACACATGATCTAGTAAAGCTATCAACTTATACGATGCTTTTGTTAACAAACATACTGTATCTTTAGTTATACATACTTTCCTGTAAGTGCTGTTTTTTTTTTAATATAAACTGAGACCTACAGCAAACAGAAGATACTGTGGGATTCATAATAAAAGAAGACTGTGTTAAGAAAAGGTTTGTCGAATATTTTTAATAAATAACAAATAGTGACTGTTTAGGCTGACCTATGACCAATCCATAAATAGGATTATTTTAAATAATGTTATTTATTTATTTATTTATTTATTTATGTATTTATTTGTCAGCTCATGTTACAAATATGTTACTTATTTACATGGTACTAAATAGGTTATAGATGTTTTGTAATAATAATATTATTATTAATAATAATAATAATATCATTATTATCGATATAATAATAATATCATTATTATCAATATAATAATAATAATAATAATAATAATAATAATAATAAATTATATATATATATATATGTTTTTTATTATAATAAAGTATTAAATATTATTCTCATAATACATTAAAAATACACAAACGCTTTGCAAATAATAAAATGTAAAAATAATAAACAATATGCAATATACATGTATATTATTCTGCACATTACTATTTATAAAAATTAAGAATAATACATTTCATAATGATTTTACAGTTTTAATAATAATAATAATAATAATAATAATAATAATAATAATAGTATAAGAAGAAAATACAAAGTAAAAAAAAAAATGCAAAAGGTAAATGATTATTCTCTCTCTCTCTCTCTCTCTCTCTCTCTCTCTCTCTCTCTATATATATATATATATATATATATATATATATATA
>JAQMYL010000019.1:3307121-3332480 GCA_030014365.1 Clarias pachynema
TTTATTTATTTTTTTTACAAAATTATTTTTTAAAAAGTGTAAAGAAAATAATAATAATAATAAATCAACATTACCTGGTCACCCTTGACCCTTCTGAAAGACATCTTGTGATCAACTTTTTCATGGATGCCTTTAAAGCTGGTTAAGAAATGTCAAAGTATTAATAATGTAATAAAAGCTAAACTTTATTTGTTCAAAGATTTAACAAATTTTGCTGCTCACATCATATCATAAAACTATTTGGGCCTTTTTATGTCTTTCATTTCCGTCTATTCTACTGTATGTGATATAAAACAATCTGAAATTTTTTTTTTGTATTCTCTAAAATAAATAAATAATTAAATAAATAAATAAATAAATGATAAAAATACAAGCCAGATCACATTATATAACATCACATCAGGTGATCATGTTTTTACACCATGTGGCATGACGTGGCATGGCATCAATTCATGTCTACACGGTCATGTCTTGCACGTAAACCATAAAAACATACTAAATGCACTTCCCGTGACTTCCCTGTGATAATTGATACTTCCCACCACTCTGTTACTGTAAATACTCTCCTGGATTCAGGGTCAGCCGGCAACTTCATCTCCACTTCATTATGTCATCAACTCGAGATACCCCTGATTCTCCATCCCACTCAATTTAAAATCCGCTGTGTCACTGGTTCTCCCCCTAAGGGAGGATGGGTTCGTCATATTACACCCCCTCTACAAATGCAAGTGGGTTGGCTCCATCAAGAACGAATTGAGTTCCTGGTTCTGGAACGATCCACCACTGACTTCATTCTCGGGCACACATGGCTCGCAAAACACCAACCGATTATCTCCTGAGAGATTGGAGAAATCCTGAAATGGGGGACCAACTGTGTCAAACACTGTATAAACATTCGCCCCATCATCTCTATCAATACCACTTCCATTGAAAGCCCTGGTGACAAACAATCTACAGTAATCCCCGACATCTACAGTACTCCCATTTCAGTGTCGTTTTCTGCTCAAGGCGAGCCACGCAACTACCACCTCATCGACCATGGGACTGTGCCATTGATCTCATCCCTGGTGAACCAGTGCCCAAAGGAAAAATCTATTCCTTGACAATTCCCGAACAGAAAGCCATGGAAGAGTTCATTGAGGAGGCCCTTTGTCAAGGGTACATTTGAGTCTCCACGTCCCCTGCAGCTTCAAGTTTCTTCTTCGTGGCTAAGAAAGACGGGGGTCACTGTCCGTGCATCGATTACAGAGCCTTAAACAAAATCTCCGTCAAATTCAGTTCTTCACTTCCTATCATCCCTGCAGCCCTAGAACAACTATGAGACGCACAGATTTTCACTAAGCTGGATCTCCAGAGCACCTACAATCTCGTTTGAATACATGAGGGGGATGAATGAAAGATGGCGTTCATCACTCCAACCGGGCACTAAGGTATTATGGTATTAAGATGGACGAGAGGAAGGTGGAGGCCATCTGGACCTAGCCCATTCCATCAATTTCTACAGAAGATTCATTCAAAATTACAGCTCACTCGTACCGATCTTCTAAAAGGCTAACCTAAAGCTCTATCCTGGACTCCCGAAGCCACAAAAGTCATGTCTACCCTCCAGAGTGCATTCATGTCAGCACCCATCCTCATTCTTCCGGATCCTGACAAACCATTCCACGTAGAAGTCGAAGCATCACAATCTGGAGTTGCAGCAGCAGGGGAAAACCCCTCAGAAAGAAGTCCCTTTCATGTGCTTTCTTTTCACGAAAGATGTCTCAGGCAGAGAAGGACTATAACATTGGAAACCGAGAGCATCTCGCAATAAAACTGCCTCTGGAGGAATGGAGACAGTGGTCGGAGGGGGCACGACATCCCTTCACAGTCCTCACTTATCATCAGAACCTCGAGTACCTATGAGAAGCAAAGCGCCTAAATCCCCAACAGGCCAGATGGGCGCTGTTCTTTACTCGGTTCCGTTTCACCATCTCGTTTAAACCAGGAACAAAGAACACCAAAGCTGATGCTCTCTCCTGCCTCCACAAGCCTGACAAGAACCTGGAACCCCCTGACGACATTCTCCCCCCGACCCTATTTGTCTCGCCTATCCAGTGAGTCCTGGAGGATAAAACCTTCGCTGCTCTGAGGGCAACACCTGCATCCTGTCCCCTGGTTCCTTTAAAAGGTCTCCCCTCTGCGAAAGAAACAGTGGAGACCCTCTTCAACCAGGTTTTCCAGATTTTTGGGATCCTGGTCGACCGCAGTTGGTGTCGTGGAAAGCCTTTTTTCAACTCCTGGGTGTGATGGTAAGCCTATCTTCTGGATACCACCCTCAAAGCAATGGCCAAACTGAGCATAAGATCCAGGAGATAGGCAGATATCTCCGTACCATAGGTCATGATCATCAGCACTCCTGGAGCCAGTTCATTGCCGGGCCGAGTATGCACAAAACTCACTCCGCCAACCCTCCACAGGACCCACTCCATTTCAGTGTGTACTCTACTACCAACCCCCTGGAATGGAGAACCGTCAGAAGTACCGTCAGTAACTCACTGGTTCCAGGAGAGTGAGAGAGTTTGGGACTCAGCCCACCAACAGCGAGCAGTCCGAAGACAACGCATCACCGCCGATGTGAGGAGAACAAGCACTCCTATCTTCCATCCTGGACAAAAGGTTTGGCTTTCCACATGTGACATTCGTCTTCGACTGCCCTGCAAGAAGCCGAGTCCCTGATTTATTGGCCCCTTCAAGATTATCGCACAGATCAACCCCGTCACATATATGCTAAGTTTACCCCACACATACAGAATTCACCCCACTTTTCACGTCTCCCTGCTCAAGCCGTATCACTCATCTGTTTTTCCTGTATCCACAGAGCCTTGTCACGAAGATGAGCCTCCCCCGGCTCTCGATCTGGAAGATGGAACAATACAGTATACGAGATGAAGGAGATCCTGAGGTCTCGTCGTCGAGGTGGTTGACTCGAGTATCTGGTGGACTGGGAGAGGTATGGACCTGAGGAGAGGAGTTGGGTCCGACGAGCAGACATCCTTGATCCAAACCTTCTCAGGGAATTTCATTTACTAACTCCACAAATGCCTGGTCCCAGAGGTAGGGGTCGTCCACCCCGGTGACATTTTCAGCGGCCCTCGGGAGCGGTCTGTCATGTCAAGGTTCTGTCATGGAAACACCAGGCTCCGACCTCAGTCAACGTCCCCAATCATGCGAATTCTAAACACACACACCTGAACCTCATCACCAGCACAAGATAAATACACCTCACTTCCCGTCACCCAGCGTCTGATCTCCATTACAGAAAAGGACTCCATGATCGGCTACTCACAGCGATCGTTCTACGCCTTGTCTCCTGCCCTCTCTTCTAATCATCTCTCCTACCTCCGTGTCATGTTCATCATCCTTCCCGTCTGTGATCATCCGTCCATCAGCTCCGGCACCATACCAGATAGGACTCTCCTTATCCACATCTCATTAGCAATAAAAGCACCCGTTCGGGTTTTCTGCATCTTTGTCTGTGGAGTCTGTTATTCTGTGACAAATACACAGGGGCAAACAAAATTATTCATTACACATGCAATTAAAAGCATATGGCCTAAGTGTGATAAAAATGCGACATTAAGTAAATCATGTGAGGTTTTCACATGTGGTTAAAAAAAAAAAACATACTTTAAATGTATCTAAGAATGAAATGAAATGAAAAATCACACAAAACAGATGGTCAAATCACATGCTGTTAAATGAATCGATTGAAAAATAAAACCAACTAGCCTACAAACACATTACAGCTAAACTAAATTGTGAAAGAGAAAATGCGACATCAGATATAGCTTTTGAAAATGAATGAATCATTTAAATAAACCAATATGAATCAAATGGGAAAAATCAGTTGAGTCACATGCATTGAAATTAATCATATGTGAAACAAATTACTCATGTCAAAGAATGAAGAAATCACGAAATAAATAATCTGAAAGAGCCACTTGTAAATGTAATTAAATCATGAGAAACATATGTAAAATAATTAACTTATATAAAACAATCACATGCAACAATTAAAGAATCATGTGAATGAATTACTTAAAAACTACAGAATCATGAAAAATAGATCACATGTGGAATAAATGAATCATGCGAAAGCATCACAAGTGACCGCAAAAGAACCATGTGAAAGAATCAATGACTAAAATAAACGGGGTACTGCATCCATAAATATCCAAAAATATATAACAATATTTGAAAAAAATTCAATTAATCATCTGTGAAAATCAATGGCGTTTTGGAGATAAAGTCAGAGAGGCCAGATTGAGGTGGTTTGTTCAGAGGAGAGATTGTGAATATATCGGTAGAAGGATGCTGAGGTTGGAACTGCCAGGCAGGAGGTCTAGAGGAAGACCAAAGAGGAGATTTATAGATGCAGTGAGAGAGGACATGAAGTTGGTGTGAGAGAAGAGGAAGCAGAGGATAGGGTTAGATGGAGGCAGATGATTCGCTGTGGCGACCCCCTAAAGGAAATGGTCGAAAGACAAAGAAGATCTGTGAAAATCAATTAATTGTATGTAAAAATACATGGATTGCAGGCAAAATGAACTGAAGCCTGCAAAAGAATCACATGAAAACAAATGAGCAGTGTAAAAGGTTACATGTGGAAATAACAGAATCCTGTGAAAGAAATGACATATGTGGAAGTACATGAATAACATGAAAGAATCAATCAAAGAAACATATGTCAAAATAAATTAATCCTGGGACAGAATCAAATGTGGAAATAAGTAAATCTTGTGCGAGAATCATATTCGGAGAGAAACAAATCACATGACAGAACCACATAGAAATGAATGAATCATGTGACAGAGTCACATGTGGAAGTAAATGAATCAAGTGGAATAATCACATGTGGCAATAAATGAAGCTTGCGAAGGAATCTCATATGGAAACAAATTAATTGTGTGGAAGAATCTTATGTAGAAATAAAATGAGTCATATACCAGAATCACATGTGGAAACAAATTAATAGTGAAAGAATCACATGTGGAAATAAAATGAGAGACATACCATAATCACATTTGGAAGCAAATTAATAGCGAAAGAATCACATGTGGAAATAAATGAGTCATATACCAGAATCACAAGTGGAAATAAATGAATCATTTGAAAGAATCACATTTGGAAGCAAATTAATAGTGAAAGAATCACATGTGGAAATAAATGAGTCATATACCAGAACCACATGTGGAAACAAATTAATTGCGAAAGGATCACATGTGGAAATAAAATGAGACATGTACCATAATCACATGTGGAAATAAATGAATCATTCGAAAGAATCATATATGGAATTCAATGAATCATGTGAAAGAATCACATGTGGAAATAAATAAGTCATGTACCAGAATTACATGTGGAAATCACATGTGGAAGCTGTGATTCGTTCATAAAAAATTTATTCAAATTTTGAAAGTAAATTATTTAAGTAAATTAAATCACTTTTGGTAAAGTAAAAGAATCACGCACTCAATGAAAAAAGAATCACATAAAATAAATAAATGAATAATGTAAAATGATCACATGTGGAAACAATTGAATCATGTGAAATAGTCAAATGTAAAAATAAACGCATGAAAAGAACTAGCAGAAGCCTATATGAAAAATAGATATACCATTCATGTAAAAAATAAATGAACATGAACAACAAAGTCTATTATAAGAAAAAAATATTATATAAAGCATACCATAATGTAAACCAGTTGTGTAAATATGAATCATGTACAGTAATTCTTCACATATGCAGGTCATGTGATTATACAGTAGATGTTAGTTTTATCCCATTCCTCTCATGCCCTAATCAGACCAGAACTTCAGTCTGACTGTTCACCAAGTTTGCAGTGAAATTCTGCTGGAACGCAGAGCGTCGTCCTGAAAACATGCTGCGAGCGCATCAGAATGCATTTCCATAGCTAAGCTGTGAGTATAGCAGATGTATTAATGACGACTGGGAGCTGAGACGAACGAAGGAGCTCGCAGTGTGTGCGTGCGTATGTGTGTAAAAGTGTGTGTGTGTGTGTGTGTGTGTGTGTGTGTGTGTGTTTGTGTGTGGGAGAGCTCCTCCAGACACCTGCCGCCGAGCCCCGGCTCCTCTTGGGAACCAACATCTGAGAAATGCAATTTGAGAGCTTCGGAGCCACAAAGAGAAAGTAAACACACTGTTTGGGAGAGAGAAGGAGTAAACACTAATGCAGACAACGCTGGACAAATATGTAATGTTTTATTTTTTTCTCGCTCTGCAAAAAAAAAAAAAGGCAGATAGAAAGAAAATTAACCATAAATGCTTCTGTTGTCTCCCCGGTGTGGGGCTTAAGCATGAGTTAGATTGTGTAGTTAGTGCCAGTTGTGTGTTGTTGTTGTTGTTGTTGTTTAACATTATATATAAAGCTCAGTGATGATGGATGCATTACACATTACAGCCACGGCCTGTACCCGAGGTCTTTATCACAAGCCTTGCATTTTCTTCTTCTAGAAAAGTGACAAAGCCAAAAACAAATGACAATGTGTATGTTCAACTTCCTGTTCACTATTTCCTGTTATCACCCTGCATTCACAGTGGCAAGCAACAAGTGCCTGTTACATGATGCGTTGATGTCATCAACCACGATGCACATGTGTGACATGCAACAAGTTCACGAACGATTCCTCAGATTTATTGTATTTAGCATGTGGTCTGTAGGAAGCTTCTTCATTCCTCTACTTCCAGCTTTCCAGGTCCTTCCTATAACTACGAGGGGCCTTCAGGTCAAACCGGGACTTTTGTTTGTGCACAATAAACAATAACACAGTTAAGAGAGTAATAACTATCTCTCTCTGTCTATATATACGCTATATTGCCAAAAATATTCGCTTGCCTGCCTTCACATGCATATGAACTGGATAACATACAATTCTTAATCCATAAGGTTTAATATGATGTTGGCCCCGCCCCCGTCTGGCTCATCTCAGGCTCCGCTCGAATTCATCCCAAAGATGTTCTATCGGGTTGAGGTCAGGACTCAGTGCAGCCCAGTCAAGATCTCCCTGATGTATAAATGTTCATTAGAACCAATATAGAGTATAGCTACTTGGGTTTATCATCAAGGTTGAAAATGAATCATATCTTAGTCTAGCCCTGGGAAAAGATCTCAGATTTAACTGAGTATCACCTTGACACCATTGTAAATTTTGAATAATCATACATTTACAAATCAGTTTACAGTGTACATTCACAAATCAAGTCGTAGACCTTCTGTATTTATGATTTTCCACATAATTTACCCCAAAACATAATCAAAACACTTGTTATTACAATGCTAACGTACCATTTCCTTAAACATCATACTTGGCAAAAAGGCATTACAGATCAATCCAGAATCCAATCCAGAAGTTGAATGAATGAAACCTCTTTTAGTTAGTCTGAAGTTGTTTATTTGTTTTCTAGAATTCCTAATCGACTCTTAATTCTGATAAACAAAGTGTGAAAATAAACAGATTTATTTGGGTGCAATACTGATGTCTTCTATAAGGAGAGGTTTATTTAACATTTATGGAAGGAGTCGCCAGTGTCAGTGCTTTGTACTGTAACAGTCAGTAACAGATAGAAGTTCGTGTTACAATTTCTCAGGAATATGATGAGCAATTTTATTTATTTATTTATTTATTTATTTATTTTTGGCTTATTAAGTGTACAAAAGCAAAACAGAGAGAACAGGAAAGAACTAAAAGTAATTTCTTGGACGTTAAACAAAACGGAGGTCATAAACAAAATGGAGGACACGTTTGGTGTGTTGTTCTTTAATAACTAAGATTTTTGAATGATTTGCAGGACTATGAGTAAATATTGAGAAAGTTAAGGAATCATGCTTTTTAAGAATTTCATGTAAAAATAAAAGAATCGCATTTGGTAATCAAAGACTCATGCGAAAGTCTTTCGGAAATAAAGGAATCCTATTGAAGAATCACTTGTAAAAATGAAAGAATCATGGAAGGGACTCATGGAAATAAAGGACATGTAAAAAAAAAAAAATGGACATGTAAAAATGAAAACAATCACTTGAAAAAAACTTTTATAGAAGTAAAGAAATCACGTTAAAGAGTCATCACCCTTACCCAGAATGACTTGTTATCCATCTGAGCAGTTAAGCGTTAGGGGCCTTGGTCAAGGGCCCAACAGGGGTGCTGTGGTTTGAACCTGGGAACTTTCGATCAGTAGTCCAACACCTTAACCACTTAGCTACCCCTCACCCAGTGGAAATAATGAAATCACGTTAAAAATCATTTATAAAAATGGAAGAGTCATATTAAAAAAATCGCTTGGAAAAATGTAATAATCTTTTTAAAGACTTATGTGAAAATTAAGGAATCACGTTGAAGAATCACTTGTAAAAATTGAAGAATCACATGAATCATGTTGGAAAGTCACTTGTAAAAATTAAAGAATCATTGAAGGGACTCATGGAAATAAAGGACACATGTTAAAGAACAACTTGTAAAAATTAAGGAATTGTGTGGAAGACTCGTGGAAAGTAAAGGACTATTTTGAGGAATCAATTGTAAAAATGAAATAATCATGGGAAGGAATCATGTCTGGAAATAAACGAATGGTGTGAAGGAATTACATGTGTAAAGTAAAAAAAACATATGTATTGTAGATATCAATTAATTATATAAAAAATAATGTAAAAGTAAATGAATCATGTGAAAGACTTACTGTATGTAGAAATAATGTAGAAAAAAAAATCATATGTAGGAATCACATGTGACAATGAAAGGGCTGTATGAAATCATGGCAGGAAAATAAAATAAATAAACCCCCCCCAAAAAAGATGTTCTTTATTAAATATGATATCTTAGTCTTTGCAGGACTCAGAGTTAGTGTTATTGGATGAGAGGAATTAAATGCTTCGGGATGCAGCAGTAACTCCTCTTCATTCTGTTATTGATTATTTTCCTGAAGCAGCACCTGGCCACTGTGTTTTATCCTTTATTTATCAGGAGATGTGACTCGGTGTTAATAATCGTTTAGACTTTCAGCTCTTAACAGGTTATTTTCTCATACGGCAGACGAACAGGCCGACGCTCGCTGATCAGAGACGTGATTCGTTTCCATGTGATCTGCTGAAAGTTAATAACGAGCTAATCAAAAACATCAAAATGATGTTCAGATGAAAAAAAAAAAAAAGGCTAGAAACAGATTGTTTTTCATAATCAGGCATGCAGCCGTCGCCTGTTTTGACACAGCTAAAGAAACACGGCAACCCTCTTCCCTTCATTAAAAGCAATAATAACGCAGGTGTGCGCAAAATGGCATGCTGGCAGCAATATGAATTATTAATGCCGAACTTAAGTATTATAACAGGAAATCGATGAACTTACCTGGCACAATTAAAATGCAAAACGCCTCATTTTTTCCATAATCCAGCACAGTATAATTACTGCTCTCTATTCTGGAACACGATAACTTTGGATTTTTTTTTCTTTTTTTTTTTTTTTCGAAAGCACACAACACCTGCTTGCTTTGTTTACACTTGTGTGTTCTCGCTCGCATTACGGGGAGGGTGCTCAGATGTCCTCCTACCTAATGCTGTGCAAAGACACTTTCTGACAAGCTGCATCTAAAACGCATTCATTCTCATATACGGAGGAGACTTTAACATGAGCGATGATATGGCTATGCAAATGAGCTACAGTCAAACCAGTGTGTGGGTGTTTTTTTTTTTTTTTTAACGTAAATGACAATGAAGCGTTTGTTCATTCTGCCCTTTGGAAAGTACGGCGCATTCTTACTAGGTGGAGCGATATTTCATCCGTAATTACTAATCATTTAGCATAAACGTCATAAGTGCACGTGCACATGTGTTGTATCGATTTATACCACGGTGCGGTTGATTTATAAAAGCTCCTTGGACAGAAGGTTGATTCGATTTCTACAAGAGCGGCTCTGACAGTACTGCAGCTGCGGATTAATGACTCATGTATGAAAATCACATGTGCAAATAAACGGATCGTGCAAAATGTTCGCATGTGGAAGTAAAAGAATTGTCTCGAATAATCATGTGAGAGTAAACAAATCATGGAAAAGGACCGTCACTCTTTCACTCATTGTCTATACCGCGTTACCCAGTATACAGGGTCGGTGGGGGGGAGTGGGGGCCTGGAGTCTGTCCTAGAAGACTTGGGGCACGAGGCGCGGGGACGAGCCCCTGGACAGGCTGCCAATCTATCGCAGAACACACACACATGCACGCACTCACCTGCTCATTCACACACTACAGGTATTCCAATTTGGGATGCCGATTAACTTCGTCGGACTGTTGGAGGAAACCGGAGTACCCGGAGGAAACCCACCAAGCACAACGAGAACATGCACACAGACCACGAGGCGGGAATCAAACCCGGATCCTGGAGGTGCGAGGCGACAGTGCTAGCCACTATGCTACCGTGCCACCTAGTACACGACTCCTGCTGTAAAATGCTTTCGGAAATAAATGGATCATATGAAAGAATCGCATCTTGTAATCAAAGAATCCAAACAGCGATCTACTTCCATGCTCAGGTACGACTGGCTTCCACATACTGTACGATTCGATCCATGCCTGAGTGCGCTGTACGGTTCCTGACCGTGGAACGATTATGTTCTCACTGATCAAAGTGAACCAGATTTTGGGGTCGAGTGTTCTCGGAAACGATTCCGGCGCCCTAATGTGAAAACGGCCAAGAAATCTAATTTGGAAAATAAGGAATCATGTCGAACAATCATTTGTAGAAGGAAGTGAAAGTAAATGAATCCTTGCATAAGAATTAATGTCAAAGTGGTCATTACATCAGGACATGGTGTTACAGGAAACATTGATCATTTACCTGTTTTCCCTGAACGAGCGACAGTGTGTGAACTGTGATTCCTTTGATGGCAACAAAAAATATCTGAATGTCGTAATATATGCAGACTGACTCATTTTGGAAAATTCCCTGTGCAGCATGACATTCTTGCAATCTTTCATTTAATCTCTCATGCAGACTCACACGCACTCAGCGGGAATCGGCCCGCGACCCCGGAGGTGCGAGGCCACAGTGCTAACCACTACCCACTTGCCGCCTTCATTTAATCTCACAATATTTAAATGTAATTCAACACCATGTACTACCCAAATATGAACAAAAGAAAATGCTTAAAATGTCCTCAGGTCTTGTACCAGGATAAAAGAACCACAATTACACTGTACGCATATTGGTTATAAATCACAAAATCTAAATTATTGCAAAAAAAAAAAAAAAAGTTGGACAGATCTCATTCACACAGCGTTGGAGGAACATCAGCGACTTAACTTCCTCGTATGGTTAGCACTGTGGCCACGCACATCCAGGGTCCGGGTTCGATTCCTGCCTCGGGTTTATGTGTGTGGAGTTTGCACGTTCTTTCATGCCTGGTGGGTTTCCTCCGGAAACTCTGGTTTCCTCCAACAATCCAAAGACATGCAGGCTAATTGGTGTTTCCAAATTCCCCTTAGTGTGATTAGCATATACTGTATATATATTTTTTCTGCGTATGTTTACTGTCATCTTGTTAGCAATATTTTAAACACTATCATGAACGTAGCTAAAATAAATAAATAAATGAATAATTTTTTTGGTCTGGTTTTGGCGTGCATTTCAAATCTTTTGTTTTAAAGGTTTAATTTTAAAATTTTGAAATGTTGGAAAATTAAAAAAAATGTATCTGAGACTCTGAAATTATATGAAATAATTATATGGAATAATTCAATGTTTTTTTGTTTATTTATTTTGTGTGGGGGGGGGGGGTTGCTTGCAAATTGAAATTTTGTAAAAAAAAAAAGAAAAGTAGAAGCTCACATATCATGAATAAGCTTGTTTATACTCATGTAAGAGCAAATGTGAAAAGAAAAAAAACAACCACACATTTACGCGTCTTGCGAGCCTGCTAACCAATCGCCGTTCCGTTTCTGAGCCCAAACAGCAGAACAGCTTGTGCGAACTGGAACACGGGAGTCGCGCTCCTTTTTTTGGCAAGTCAAACTTTATCAGCACAAACATGCACAAATGAAAACAAACACATCCCGGCTTGCTAATTACACACACGTCGGGCACACCGTCCACCGGTTTTGGCCAGACTTTGGGCTGACCCGGTTGTACTTACAGAGCGCTCCAGGAGCGAAGGGGTTTGATTCGATAAACACGGCGCCATTTTTCAAGCTCATTATTCCGCGGGTGAAGTTACAAATGGCGCCGGCGACACCAGGCTGGTATCTCTCGGGCCATGTGGCCCGTTACCCTCGCCAAATCCTGCGCCGCTAATTTTACTAATTGCCTGGGCACGGCCGGCGTTTCCCATTGGTCCGCACAGCCGCCGATGTCACGGAAAGCTAATGAGGACTAAATAACGCACGTGAACCTCTCTAATTGCTCCATTTCTCATCGTAGATACCATTTCTGCAATAAGAGCCCGGATGCCAAAACGCTCGCAATATAATTATTTTGGACAGCGCAGCCGGAGCATTTCCAAAAAAACATTACGAGTCCTGGAGTAATATTAGCTTATTTATATATTTATTATTTGAGGGTATTGTGCTGCATAATCTGTGATCATTTTTTTTAAAAATGCTTCTTGGCCTTTTGTTTGGGATGAAGATTCTTCTCCACACACACACACACTCTCACTCTTACCAACTCTCCCACAAGGTGTGTGTGAACAGTACGGGTTATGCACAAGTCTATGTTTTGATGCTGATTTTACTAATGCACATCTATCTTCATGCCACCTGGGGCTGGAAGCGTGTGTGTGTGTGTGTGTATGTTTGTGTGTGATGTTCTCAGTCTGGCCACGTTCCCATTTTTTGGTGTGTGTGTTTCTGTGTTTGTGTGTGTGTGTGTTTTCCTCCCTCCCCACCTTGCCTCCTCACATCTACACGAGAACATGTGCTGAATATTTGAATATTTAATGCCATTAAAGCTGAAGCAAAAAGAGCGCTATTACTTATTTACGGCCTCTGGCCTAGGCGGAGCATCAGGTGGTCCGAACAGTGCGGAGGCCTGCGTGTCGCAAGTTATCGACCAATAATCCGTCTTAATTCACGTCACATCACACTTAATAATTCACACGGGAGATGCGTTTACTTTTACCTCGAGTTTATCTTCATGATATGGTGCAAAAAATGGTGCAAGAGACGACGACGATGACGACAGAGAAAATAGGGCTTACGGCGAGAATATTCGCCATGCTGGAGGTCTGACAGTCAGAACGCATAGATGATGCATTGTGGTTTTTTATTACGTTATTTGAGTTTAACAGAAATATCATTAGGAATCATTTACAAAGCTTTTAAACATCCATTATAATCAGCATCTGCATAATGAGGCAAATACACTTCATAGCTATAATTTATGATCTGATTTGAAAGAAAGTGACGTTTGCATAACATTTAGTTAAATATCTTACATCAAGGCGGCACGATGGCGTAATAATTTGCATGTTCTCCCCGTGCTTGGTGGGTTTCCTCCCACAGTCCAAAGACATGCAGATTAGACTAAACTGGTGTTTCCAAATTACCCGTAGTGTGTGAATGACTGTGCAAGTGCATGTGAGCCCTGAGATGGATTGGCATCCTGTCCAAGATAAGCGGTATAGACAAGAAATGAGTGTTACATCAAATAATCAAAGCATCAAGGTGACAATTATATACATGTGCTGTATATACAGAATTTATTATTTCATTAATCTAAAGTCTATATTTGAGAAATTGGGCAAATTACTAAATCTATTTAGAGTTACACTGAATGATCTGGACCATCCAAAATACAAGTTCTTATCATGATCAGTCTGCGGGAATATTTTGCATTAAAAGGATTAAAGCTCTTCAGGTCATGCTCGTGATATTATAGAAAAATAATCAACAACAGGTTGGTGAGATTAAGCAGAGCTGCTGTCTTTCCACTGAAGTTGATTATTTTACTATAACAGCATACCCTGAAGTGTTTATTTTACTGCTGGGTGGAATGTGACAATATGAAATGAATAAATATGTCAATAGTAATGAAAAGTAGAAAAAAGAAAATAAATGTGGTGTTTAAACAATAAAATTTTTTAATTGGCATTTAAATATTTAAAAGTTGTTGTCAAACGCTATCTTTTGGCACCTGCCGTCGAGGGGTCGCCACAATGGACCATCCAATCTGCACATCAACTCATATTTATATATATTTAGGTATTTGGCAGACGTCCCTTATCCAGAGCCACTTACATTTTTATCTCATTATACATGTGAGCAGTTGAGGGTTAAGGGCCTCGCTCAAAGGCCCAACAGGGACAACTTGGTGATTGTGGGATTTGAACTTCCAAACTGTAGTCCAATGTCTAAACTGAGTTACCTCTGAATTATTGGCACAGATTTTTTTTTACACCAGATGCGTGTCCTGATGCAACCCTCCCATTTTCTCCGGGCATGGGACCGGCACTGCACCCAGTGGCTGGGGTTTGGGCATTGGTGGGGTTCCACATAGCAGGTGAGAAACCTACCACAGAGCCACTTAAATAATAAAAAAAAATTAAAAGAGCTATTTAGACAGTTTACATGATCAATTATCTAAATATTAGTTGCAGAAATGTTATTATTATTCATATTATTATTAATTGACACACACGCTGACCTGACTTGGACCATCAGTGGGCGGAGTCTAATGCTGATCTACACAAGTTGGTTGTTTTGGCCTGACAGCTACAGCCTCTTTTTGGCATGAACTCTTTGATAACCTGTGGATGAAACAAAGGATTAGTTAAAGAATAAAAATAGATAAAAACTTAAGAAGAACCATAGTGTGATTGCATGCCACATGCGTGCTAATTATACAGCGTGAAGCTCTATCTGTCGGAATTATCAGTGACTGCAAAGTGATTTACACCATGTTAATACACATGCTCCAGTGGATAGTGCTGTAGCCTTGGAAATGAGTGAGCTGGGTTCAACTCTTAATACCTTTCGTTGGACAAAAGTAACAAAAACTACAGCAGCCTGGTGTTGCGTAATCACACCTTACATCTCTGGTTAATTAATGTTAAACTGGTAGCTGAGCAGTTAGATAATAAATTCAATCTTTAGTCCAGCAAGAAACTGAGATCTGTATGTAGCTCACATATGCAGCTGCAAATTCTGCTTTTGAAAACAAAATACCTCTAATAATGCTCAGTATTATACCTCAGTTAGTTCAACCCGAGCACTGGGACGTTTAACTATGAGTATCACGTTGTGTCCCAGGTGTTCTAACACTGCTGCACTTTTAGCAAGAAAACACATCAGCTTAAAAACACTTTGTCTCCTTCATAATTGCTTCTAAGTTGTTCCAAAATGCCCCGTGTTTAGCTTCAGTGCTACTTAGCTTCTAACACGAGGCTGAATGCCAAATCCCTCTTTAATCCCCAATCAAGGCCACTACTAGGTGTGTGGTACAAGGGATTGTACATCCTAGTGCACTGTACCTTCAAGTTAATTAAGTTTATATTATAAAGTAGAATAAGTGGAAATAAAGATTGTGATAGGAAAAAAAATGACACTACTGTCCATCATATCCATGGTTTATTCTCCTCCTCGGCTGGTACAAAGTTAAAACTATTTTCACGTCTGTCTTTAACTGCCAGTATTAGTTATTAGTTCCAACAGGGGCAGAAGGATATTTGTTGGTTAAATAACTACCAATTAATAATCTATTGATAATAAACGGTTGTTGAACTGTTGTATAAAATCAATAAAAAAGCAGAGTCCTCATGCCTATCACCGCATCACAGCCGTGCTGATATTCATCACAACAGCACTCCCTCTCATGTGATATAGCTTCAGTATAGTTTGCAAATGACTGTTTCTTTGTTTGTTAGCTACAATAATGTTAATCACACTCTTGTTTTTGTTCCTCTTTTGTCCAAAGAAACCACCAAAATTGTGTTGTAGTGTATTAGACAAGGCACTTTTGGCGCATTCCACTGGATTTCATAATGCAGACAGGAAGGAAGTTTTATCTATTTTAACTATTACTATAATATTTTGTTTCAACCACTGGTTATCAGGAAGTTTTCCCCTGAACCTTAAATGAAAGATTAATTAACTTTTGACAAAGTTAATTAATTCTTGGTGCATGTCAGATCAGTGTCTGGCCAAAAAAATGTAAATAAATAAATAAATAAATGAATAACATTAAAATATTTACTTGTCAGTTTGTTGTTTAAATGTTAATTATTTAATGACACATTTAATTAGTTAATTCTACTTTTATTTGTTAATTTAGTTTTTTTTTTTTTTTTTTAATGTTGTCTCATTCCACCCAGTATATGTTTCATATAATAGATATTTGTATTCTTTAAAGAACTAAATACATAGTATTTTTGCCAGGACAAAAAAAAAAAGGCACCATTTTAGGAAAAAAAGAAAACAACTAAGGAGATTTGAAATTAATGATTTATTTTTATTTGAAATATTTGAAATAAGTCATTATCAAAAACCTAGAAGGATAGCACTGAGCCGCCACCTTTGTGGAAGTATTGTGGTCAGAAAACAAATCTTGAATGGAGATCATTTAAATGATAAAGTTGCATGGTAAAACTTAAACCAGTAAACACCACAGCTATGTTTAATAGTGAAAGTAAAGGCATTTCCATACACACACGGTGTGAGGAGAACTCACTAGATAGGGACTAAACTGTTGTGGGGCAATAGAGAAACCACTAATAAGTAAGAATAATCGGAAGGAAATTATTTGAATTTGCTGGGGAGCGTAAAGATGTTCTATTCCAGAGTGATGGAGATGAACAGAGAAAGAATAGAAGAGCATGAAGCCATGCAACCATCATGCATAGTGTCCGCTGTACAAGCCTCCGGAGACAGTGTTATGATCTGGGGTTGCTTCAGTTGCTCAGGTCTAGACTCAGCAACGTCATGTGGCAATAAAATGAAGTCAGCTGATGACCTGAATGTACTGAATGACTGAATGTTTTCTTCCATGATAGAACAGGGCATACAACAGGACTCAGATTGTGAAACCATTTTTACACAGGAACTGTCCTTAACTGGCACCTTAAAATGATTGAATAAAATCTTAGAGTGTGCAACTTTTTTTTCCCCCAAGCAAAATAAATAAAGTAAATAAATAGAGTGAAAAGTGTAAAAACTGGAGACTCCTTCCATAAATTTTAGATAAATGTGTCCTTGCAGGAACCACATAAGCAATTACACATTACTCACTCACTCATCTTCTATACCGCTTTATCCTGTATTCAGGGTCGCGGGAGGCCTGGAGCCTATCCCAGGAGGCTTAGGGCACAAGGCAGGGTACAACCTAGACAGGGTGCCAATCCATCCATCACAGGGGACACACACATATACAGTACTCACTCACACACTACGGGCAATTTTGGGAACGTCACCTAGCCTAATCTGCATGTTTTTGGACTGTGGGAGGAAACTGGAGTACTTGGAGGAAACCCACCAAGCACGGGGAGAACATGCAAACTCCATGCACACAGAGACGGGAATCGAGCCTGGCTGGGAATCGAACTAGGACCCTGGCGGTGCAAGGCGACAGTGCTAGCCTTATATCATATCATAGTTTTAAGAAGGCAAAATATCCAACATTTTAAAAAGTAAAGTATCCAAACTGCTTAAACTTTCCTTTAAATAGGGTTATATTTGCAAATGTGAATCTTTTTTGAAATGATGACTTCTCTAATTGTTCTAATGAGAAGACAGACTGGGGAAATTTACTCATTCAATTATAGTCCATGCATGAATATAAAGATTTAATACTGAATAAAATCTCAAATATAAAACATACTTCAGGAACTACTGTACATTAAATCAGTACAAAAATCAGGTGCTGTTTTTAATTTCATAAAAAAATAACATTTTAATTGGATTTCATTTAAGAATTCATTTAAAAAGTCATGCATAAAGTTAACTAAAACTACTGTATATTACATAAAAATGCATATAGATAGATAGACAGAATTTGGAACAGTAAGTCACTTCATGTCAAGTCAAGTTTTGGCTTTTATTGTCATTTCAACCACATACAGGTCAGTACGAAAACTACAAAACAACGTTCCTCCAGGACCAAGGTGCTACATACAAACAATAAATTAACAGCATAAATTAACAGAACTAGCTATAGAAGAACTAAACAAAAAGACAATATTAAGTGCACTTCATTTCAAATGTTTAAACAGTAACAAACACGACACAATATAAGACACTGTGTAGTGCTGAGCAGTACACAGATCTGAATTAAGGTACAGTAGTGCAAATAAATTGTACATGAGATGGTAAATGCAGTAAACATTTTGTCATGTAATAGCAGCAAAGACAAAGATCTTGTGCAAATAGTAGCAATAAATTTTGTGCAAAAAAAAAAAAAAAAAACAATTGTGCAAAAGAAAAACAAAATGCTAGATGGTTTTCATCTGAGAGTGTGTGTGTGTGTGTGTGTGTGTCCAGTGCCATTGTATTGAGGCTTGTGGGAAGAAGCTGTTACATAGTCTGGATTTGAGGGCCCGATTGCTCCGGTACCGTTTTCCAGATGGCAGGAGGTTGAAGAGTGTGTATGTGTGCTGATGCCTGTGAGGGTGCAGCATGTGGTGTAGATGTCCATGATAGAGAGAAAAGAGACACCGATGATGTAGGGTCTCGCTGTCCGAGATGGCACAATTCCCAAACCAGACAGTGATGCAGCTGCTCAGGATGCTCTCGATAATCCCTCTATAGAAAATGGTGAGAATCGGTGGTGGAAGCTGGGTCTTTCTCACCGTTCTCAGGATGGTGCTGGGCTTTCTTGTTTAAAGAGCTGGTGGTGAGAGACCAGGTCAGATTCTCTGCCAGCTGGACACTAAGGAATTTGATGATCTTGATCTCTACAGTGGAGTCGTTGATGTTCGGCGGAGAGTGGTCGACTTGTGTCCTGCTGAAATCAGCAACCGACTCTTTTGTTTCATTAACATTCGGGGACAGGTTGTTGTCTTTACACCAGTCTGTTAGCCTCTGCACTTCCTCTCTGAATGCTAACTCGTCGTTCGTGCTGATGAGAACTACAACGGTCGTGTCATCAACAAACTTGACTATGTAATTGGAGCTGTGTGTTCCTACACAGTCATGAGTCAGCAGTGTAAACAGCAGGGGACTAAGCACAAAGCCCTGGGTGGCCACACTGCTGGTGGAGCTGGAGGTGCTTCATTCAATCCCGACTGACTGAGGTCTTTTGATCAGAAAATCCAGGATCCAGTTACAGAGGGAGGCGTTCAAGCTTATCAGGCTCAGCTTCTCAAACATTATCGAGATGGTATACAGCTATACTCTAGTATACAGAGGAGTTCATGGTTAACTCAACAACTGCAAGGTGCCCAGGTCCTGTGACCGCAAAACTAGCCAAAATCATCACCCCTCCACCACCGTGCTTCAGTCGGTATGAGGTGTTTCTGCTGAAAAGCTGTTTGGTTTTTGCCAAACATGGCACTGGGCATTGTGGCCAAACAACTCCACTTTGGTCTCATCTGTCCATAGGACATTGTTTCAGAAGACTTGTGGTTTGTTCAGATGCAGATTTAGACAGAAGAGGCTTTCTCTTGGCAAAGCATCCAAACAAAAGTTGTTTAGTCTTCTTATAATTGTGCTGTTATGGACTTAAACTATTAGCATGCTCAATGAAGCCCGTAGGGTCTGAAATGTAGCTTTTCGGTTTTTGTATTTCTCTGAGCATTACACGATCTGACCTTGGGGTGAATGTGCTGGGACGTCCACCTCTGGGAAGATTGTCAACTGTCTGTAATGCTTTTCACTTTTGAATAATCTTTCTTTGAACTCCAAATAGTTTGTCGATGATTTTATATCCCTTTCCAGACTGATGTCCAGCAACAATTGCTTCTCTAAGACCATTGCTTATGTCCTTCCCTCTTGGCCTTGAGTTAAAACACACCTGAATGCTCCAGACCAGCAAACTGCCAAAACTTCTACTTTTATAGAGCCCTGCACACCAGCTTATCAGTTAATCAAGGGCTGATGACTACAGGCTTAAATCCTGTGGAAGCAATAAAGGGGAACTTGATATTGCCTACTGTACATGTTTAGTTGTTTTCTTTTTGGCTTTATGTTTCTTAAATTAATAATAGCATGGTGAAAAGAAGTTATACAGTATATTGTTCATATGAGGTTGTATTTGCATGATACCAAGACCTGCCACAATCAGATGATTTTTATCATGTTTTTCGACAAAAAACACTTTTACTGTACATGTGACCTTATCTACACTTAGAAAAAGAAAAAATGAGGGGAAAAACGTTAGTATTAGAAGTTTTACAGGAACAAAAATGAAATCCACAAAAAACAAAAGTCAGAATGAACACCTTCTGACTAATTAGATTTTGAGAATTTAACAGCAAGGTGGAACGAGAAAAAAAAAGCAACATCTTATAATTGACTATTCCTTTCCTTCATCCTTTCTTTTACTTTTGCAAAGGACTTGTGTTGTGAGTCACAAATGAAAGTGCACAGTAAAATCCCTAGTGTTTATTTAACACTCTTAGAGTTCAGATGAGTCGAACTGGACTTACAGAAACACTGTAGGTGATGCTAATTCAGCACTCTGGGTGTTCATTCATTCAACACTGAGAATTTGGTATTGTGGAAGTATGGTGTTCCTAGTAAAATGGCCACGCGTTATTAAAGGAACAGTATTAATATCCTGGCTAAAGGACGAAAGCGTCTCAATACGACGTGACACGGCTGCCCTAAACATGACAGCGTATCTGAATCACAGTTTGGCCTTGAATCCTGACCAGTGAAAGAAACGTGTTAACCGGACGATAATTGAACCAAAAAACTAAAACAAACAAACAAAAAAAAAGCATTTGCTGTTCGCTTAGTTTTAATTGCGGTCATGACTGGGTTTTATCTCTTTGTGGCCATCTTAGCGAGAGCCACAAATAGCCAGGCCATTAATAAAAAATGAATCTCCTGGAAATCAGGTGGTACAGAGGGAATCCCAAAGCAGAGGCAGGGGAAGGGCATTTGATGAAAACGAGCGGCGTGCTACAGTAACTCTGACACGAAACGAGAAAAAAAACAGCACCGTCCCTGAGTCACTGTGGTTACATGAGCTTGTTTCGCTGGCGTTTCCCACACAGATCTCACACTTTTTTTTTTTAAAACTTTGATCAGTTTCAGCCAAGTAATAACACAAACTGTACATTCGTTATTAGACACAGGAGTGTTTTTTGGGCCGAATATTCCGTTAAACAAGGTCATGTTTACTCATTCAGATATTCAAATCAGCTCTACAGTCGAGAATCCTTTAGCTCAGAGTGACAATGGGTTTGACACTGCGTGGCGTCTTTTTGCACCTGCCGCAGAAGCCAAGGGTCGGCCCGCTGGAGGGCGTGTTTAATTTCGAAAATTGTGTGGAAAAAAAGTGTGAAAATTGACAAATTACGGACTTTAACGCAAACAGTTTCCGTGCTCGTTGTATTTGTTATTATTTATGCCTTCCATCAATCATTCATCAGCATAACTGTGAATATGATTAATGCATTAAAATGTGGTCAGCGCTACAAGTGTGTGTGTGTGTGTGTGTGTGTGTATGTGTTACAGGTGCTTGATTAGGCACACAGCCCCATTTGCACGCTGCACACATGCTCGGAGACACGTCGCACAGATGACAGATAAGACATAACCACACGCACACACACTCACAAACACAACACAAATATTTGAAAGGAAATGTAGAAAAACCTCGCTTTCAGTACAGATGTGCATCGTGCTGCACAAGAAACGCTATTTATAGAGAATTTTTTGGTTTTTGGAGTAAAAAGTGGTGTAAAATTCAATAATGTACAGTAGTGTTAGTATGTCACAGTAAGAAATGTCTTATTGACAGAAACGCAGGTGTTGCAAGAGTAAAAAAAAAAAATAATTCTAGTAGGGCAAAGACACAAAGCTGAATTTGACCACAAAACCTCTAGATTATGTTTTTAATGTGCATCAAGCAACAGTACTCCTACATTTTTATCTACTAACGAGATCATTTCATTTGTTTTCTCTTTGCTCCCAATGCCGAGGTTTGTGAAGTCACCTAGATAAAGTCAACACGGAGGAAAAATACCCGCTACCTGGTACCAATATCATGTTCCCTTCAGTGAATTGTCTTTATTTTTAGTCTGCGTTAAACAAAGTTAACTCTTGAAAATCACTTTATTTCTAAGAGTAAACATTTTTTACTGTATGTTTCCTAGCAGTTACAGTTGTGTCCTAGTGACTGGAAAGTTGTGGGTTCAAATCCCAGCACTGCTAGAAAACCACTGTTTGAACAATATAGAAATTTAGAACAATGTTACTCAACCGAAGAACTCAAAGAACATCATGGTTGTTTGTATATAAAGAACAGGTTGCTCAGCAGTTCTGTTCTAGTGTCAGAAGGTTGTGAGACTGAATACCAGCTGCTGGACCTTACTTACCTTGGTTGGACCAAATGGATTGATCCAAATGGAACCCATTTAGAAATCTACAACCATCTTAACCACTCAAAGAACTCTTGAGGAGCACTGTTTTCATTGGTTATGAAGCATTAGTTGATTCAAAGTTAAGGCTTTGTTCTAGTGGTCAGAGAAACCTGAATCCTGGGTGAAACCAATTGGAACCCTTTAGAAATCTAGAACTATGTTATTCACCCAAAGAACACTTGTGGAACACCATGCTTGTTGGTTATGAAGCACTAAGAAGAAATCCAGTCGACATGACTCAACTTCCAGATATGAAGCATCAGTTGCTCAGCAGTTAACTGGACTGTTGGAGAGCCACTGTTTGGACCTTATTCCTCCTCCAAGTGGAGCCCATTTACAAATCCAGAACCATTTCACCCACCCAAAGAACTCTTGAGGAACACTTTTTTTAAAGACTCTACACCATTGAGTATTGACATAATCTTCAGGACTGCTGGAGAACCATAGTTTGGACCTTAGTCCTGGGTGGAACCAAGTGAAACTGTGTTACCCACCCAAAAATTCTTCTGAACAACTCTGTTTGTTGGGTTATGACGCATTATTTGCTCAGCAGTTAAGGTTCTGATCTAATGGCAGAAGGTTGCAAGATCAAATCCAAGAACTGCCATAAAACTACTTTTTGGATCTTAATCCTGTGTGAAACCAAGAGGAACCCTTCAGAAATGTTGAACTATGTTACTTACCCAAAGAACTCTTGGTTATGGGGAATTACAGTAGTTGTTCAGTAGCTAAGATTCTTCCCAGAACTGCAAAAAATCTGCAAAGACCTCTTGAGAAACATTGTGTGTCAGTTATGAAGTATTAGCTTCTCAGAAGTTAATCTTCTGTTCTAGTAGTCAGATATGTTAGATCATATGCCAGAATTGATGGAGAACCATTATGTGGAACTCACTGATCGTCTAGACCACTTAATCCTGTATTCAGGGTCGCGGGGGCCTGGAGCCTATCCCAGGAGTCTTAGGGCACAAGGCGGGGTACACCCTGGACAGGGTGCCGATCCATCAAAGGGCAAGCACACATACACACTCACTCAGACACTCATTTACACACTACGGGCAATTTGGGAACACCAGTTAACCTAACCTACAGTACATATCTTTGGACTGTGGAAGGAAACGCGGAATACCCGGAGGAAACCCACCAAGCACGGGGAGAACATGCAAACTCCATGCACACAGAGACGGGAATCGAACCTGGCCGGGAATTGACTTTGGACGTGCAAGGTGACAGTGCTAACCACCAAGTGGAAGCCCTTTAGTAATTTAGAACCATTTACGTAGATCCACCCAAAAGATCTCGGAGAAAAGGAAACGCCTCGCCTTTAATTTATTACCGCAAACACACGCAGTCCTCATGTCATCCTCATTTTCTAAATCAATAATCAGCCCAGCATGCTTCATTAACAGTGACCAATCAGAAGCAAGCTGGGGATCTCGTTTTACAACATGAGCATTCCTAAGACATAAACCATCTGCTACTTGTAGAAGCCACCAAGTGGAAGCCCTTTAGTAATTTTTAGATTTAGATCCACCCAAAAGATCTCCTTGTTGGTTATGAACCTTTACTTGCACAGCAGAAGGTTGTGAGCTCAAATCCCAGGATGGACTTCTATACAACCACTATTTGAGCTCTTGATTGAAGGTTTTCTTCTGGTTATTTCTGAGTTTGACCAAAGAAACAAACAAACAAAAAAAATTATTGTTTTCCATTGTCACGGTGGCTTAGTGGTTAGCACCGTCACCATGCACCTCCAGGGTCTGGGTTCGAGTCCCAGCCAGGTTCAATTTCTGCCTCTGTGTGTCTAGAGTTTGCATGTTCACCCCGTGTTTGGTTGGTTTCCTCCCACAGTCCAAATACATGCAGATGAGGCTAACTGGTGTTCCCAAATTTCCCGTAGTGTCTGAATGTGTGTGAGTGTATTTATGTGCCCTATGACACATCGATTGACACCCTGTCCAGGGTGAACCCCGTCTCATGCCCTAAGTCTTCTGGGATAGACTCCAGGCCTCCCGTGACCCTGTATACTGTACAGGATAAAGCGTTATAGACAATGAGAGAGTGAGTGATTTAAATTGTCCCTGTGGGATCTGCTATACTGTTTAATTTGTTTTCACACCAGTAATGATATCTATAAATGGATAAAAAAAAAAGTTTGCCTTAATAGCTTTAATAGAATAAAAAAAAAAGAAAAAAGTTCGGTTTAAAGTAAAGCCCTTCAACAACGTACTGTAGGAGTGTGTCTCTATTAGAGTGCTTCAAGTAGCTAGAACTCTTAACGATGCAACCTTTAAGAAACCTAGTTTTGTTTTTTTCTCCTAAGAGTTATGAAAGAATGCATCAAGAAAAGAAAGAAACTTTGAGCCAGAGATTTGCTCCCAGATGATTTCAAGACCTACTTTCGAGGCGTGTGTACACACTGGTCTGTGTGTGTGTGTGTGTGTGTATCTGTGTGAGTGATGCTTTATTTACCAATGCCCTGAGATTGCAGGTGGTGTCCCTGCAATATATTCCAGTTCGTCAAACTCTTCCTATGGTGCTTTAGCCACCATTCCAACATCACTCCCGCTACCGTTTCAGTGTAAAATAACACATAGTATTAAAAAAAAAGAAAAAAGGACAATGCTTGTGCACAATTAATTCCAATCACAGGTTTATACGAATGTATTTTGTTACACAGATATGTTTCTTTTTTTGGGGGGGGGGGTTTTCCAATTTTCTCCCTAATTTAGTCGTGGCCAATTCCTCCCCGTCACTAGGGGGCTCCCACATTAAGGCTACCACTACCACTCAGCCGG
>JAQMYL010000019.1:3361689-3374043 GCA_030014365.1 Clarias pachynema
CACCCACCCACCAACCCATCCGTAGCAATTTATAGTACATATTTATAACTTACAAACTTTCTAGATTTCTTTATAGCTCTTTAATCACTTTTTCCTTCCTTTTATTGTTGGATCCTGAGTTTGACGACCAATATTTTTTTTACTTATTTACTTTTTACATTCTCTCTCTCTCTCCTTCGTTTAGCCAATGTCTAAATTTTCTAAATTTTCTAATTTTCTAATTTTCTAAAATGTAAAATTTATTTAAACAATTTAAATTTTACTTATTTAACTCATAACGTATTAACTGTCTAGATTGTGGGTTTTATCTGCCTTTGCTAAGTTTTTTCTTACTTTACCAATATTTATTTCCAGTCCATGTATTTCCATTTTCCTATTAATTTTTTCTAATTTTATTCATTAAATCATCTACCTTTTTTATTTTATAATCTTTAGATGACAGAAAGTGTTTCGATTATATATATTTTTTCAACATACATAAATACAGCAAAACTGTGTATCTTCCCTTCTATTACACTATTTTTCTTTCTTTCTCTTCATATTTCTTTCTTTTCCTTTCTTTCTTTCTCTCCTACTCTCCACTTTTCTTTCTTTTTATCTGTCTTTGTATCTCTCCATCATTCTCCATCTCTCAATCATTCTTTCTTTGTCTCTCATCATCATTCTGTGTTTCTCTGCCTTCTTTCTTTCTCTTTCCTTCCCCTTCCTCCTTCCAAACGTTATCCTCTTATTTTAATTATTTGTTGGGTCCTCCTTTATTACTAACCCATTTTTCTTTCTTTGCTGTTTTTTCTTTCTGTAGGGTTCTGGGTCTATTTACCAAGAAGATTTCTTTATTACGTGGTTTTATAAACAAACATTTATTAAAAAATATACACAGCTGGTTCTTACTTTTCAGGAATGCTTTATTTAAGAACGAGATTAAATTTTTTCTTTTTTTAACTGTTGAGATTCCCTAAATAAATCCAGACCTGATGTTTGACCAGTATCATCTAGTTCTAATTTTTGTTGTTGTTGTTGCTATGTTTAATATACACTAATCAATATACACTAATCAGCCATAACATAACACATTAACCTTAATAATCAACTATATACCAGTACCAGTGAACTGATGACAGGATCATGTTCCTGTCTGGTCCTTTCCCACAAAAAAAGCCAATGCAACACAAAGCAGCAATCATCAAAAAAATTTATAAATCTGAGATGGCCAAGGAAAAAAGGCACCAGACCACCCAGTATACCACAGCCCAGTGTGCACGGGGCCCAGCAGTAACTCCCCGGGGCCCCAATCCAATCAAGCACCAATGGGATGCACTGAGAAACAATTCCTCTCCATTGTGGCCCCGCCCTATAACCCACAGCACACAAATGATCCACTGCCAATGTCACAGTGTCAGACACCACAGCACACTACCAGGGGTCTTATGGAGTCATGCCGCAAGGGGCCAGAGCTGTTTTGTACAGTAATGTTAAAGCTCATCTGGGTATTTGGTAAACACTTTCATCCAAAGAGACGTACCATCCTAAAACAGGCTTTTTATGAGATTTTAACTCCAAACCTTCCAGTAAGCACTGAGTAAACCCTGTTGACTGACGTCCTGGAAATGTTAGTGATTCTTCTGGAAACATGGCCCTTTCCTCACCTTTATGTTCCTGCTGCGGCACTTCATACAGTAAGAGTCCTTCAACTGTGTGGTTAAAATCATGTGAAGCAGGAAGTAAAAATCAGGAAGTGAAAAGCAGACAGGACGCGATGTGAGAATGCCCATACTGTGGTGGTTTATATAACATTATGACAAAGTCATCACTGCACTAGCATGCATTATCTAACTCCTGTAGACAAACGTCCATGGTCCATTTTTGATGCCATTTTAGAACAATTTAGTACTGTACACTTCCCCCCTATAAACAACTGGCCTTCTGTGTAAGCTCCTTGTGCTTTCTTAGTTAGATAGAATTGAGCAACCATAAATGATGCAAACCACAAGCATTTTCAGAATGCACTTCCTATGTAGAATATCACTTCCTGCCCTCCATCTGAAGTTTGCTCCATAGCAACGCAGCCACATGACATTATGTGCAAACAGATTATACGGGATGTTTATCAATCTTAAGGTGTGCTTAATAATTCCAAGGCAAGAAGTTATGAAGATGGACACAAGGTTTGACCCTAAACATCCTCACTCTGACACATACTGTAGAGACCCCATAATAGCATGCTGATGCAATATTAACTGTATATTGTGCAATAAAAATGTTAACTATTATTCATGATTGTTTATCTGATTTTTACTTTTTAGTTTGTCTACATGTGAACCAGCTTTTAGTTTACTCAACCTTCATGTGAATTAGTTAGCTGAAGTTACTGTAGCTTATCAAACATGAGATAATTAAGCAACAGGCCTACGTACAGATTTTAACATACAGTAATTTGAACATTTTCAAAGATTATCAATTCTTTATTTTGTGTATATGCATTTGGCCAATTGAAAAAAAAAAGTACAGTAAGTTGTCTTATTTGTTTATTTATAATAGTTAATTCTCAGTTCAATTTCTATGCATTTTCAACGGTGAAAATTCAAGCTTTACATAAAAACTCAAGGATTCTAACCATAGGACCCATTTAGTATTTTAAAAAAAGTTTTCATTTTCTTATTTTCTTATTTATTATTATTTATTCATTTTTAAGACAGATCCTAAGATTCACGAGTAACCTAATCGATTTAGGCCATCATGTGACATTTTATTAGCTCTGTTTTTATCAGTTGTTTTTAAGAGTCCTTTTTAATCTTGTATGTTGTTGTTGGTCTTTCGGCTGCTCCCGGCAAGGAGCCGCCATTGCGGACCATCGTTTCCGAACATAGCTTGGCACAGATAATGCCCTTCCTGACGCAACCCATTTTACCCGTACTTGGGACCGGCACTGCATCCAGTGGCTGGGAATTGAACCCGGGCCTTCCATATGGCAGGCGAAACACCTACTGTACCACCACCAGCGATACAGTACTTAAATAAAAGTATGAGTATCATACCACAGAATGATTTTTGTAGGAGCTAAAATCGATTTTTAGAATATTTTTTGAGTAAAAGTCTTAAAGCATTTAATATTTACTGTACTCATGTATCAAAAGTAATTTTCGTATATTAACTGTATTTAGGTAGCACGGTGGCGTAGTGGTTACACACCTCCAAGTTTGAGTGTTTGATTGCCTTTCGGTTCTGTTTGGAATTTGAGCTCAGGGTCCTCCGGTTTCCTCCAACAGTCAAAAACTTGCAGAGTAGCCATTTCCAAATTGTTCGTAGTGTGTGATGGAGTGCATGTACAGTATCACTGCCCTGTGATAGATTGGTCCCCGTCCCCATGCCTCATGCCGCACTACTGATACAGGCCTCCCGTGACCCTGTACATTATAAGCAGTATAGTAAGTGTGTGAGCAAACGTACTTAATTACTGGAAGTAAAAATACAGGTAAAAAGCAAGTAGGCAGATAGAATTTTGATGAACTTTATTGTTGCTTACTTATATTAAAGCATAATAAGGCTCAGTTAAAAATCTGTATGCAGGCTAATCAGCGATGTAAGCTAAATATCTGAATAGGATTATGATATTTAACATTAGTTAGTTAGTTAGATAATTAACACTGTGTCTCCACTAAATTAATATTAATTTAACTTTTTTTAATTATTATTTTTAAAAATAATTTTTGGGGATTTTTTCCAGATTTTCTCCAGATTTTCTTTAGTCGTGGCCAATTCCTCCCCGTCACTAGGGGGCTCCCACATTAAGGCTACTACTACCACTAAGCCGGGAGGGCCGTGTTTCCTCCGAACCCCGTGACACCAGCCAACCGCATCTTTTCAAACTGCTCGCTCACGCACTGTTAGGGGCGGATTAACACACTCGGAGGAAAGCGGTAGCTGCTCCTTCCGCGTGGGCGAGCTCACAGACGCCCCTGATTGGCTGTAGAGCCGTGATTAATGCGGGAGCACGAAGTACCTCTCATCCCTCCCCTCTGAGAGAGCTCGGCCAATCAGCTCTCTCTAGGCCTCTGGCTGTGAGAGGTAACAGCATCACCCGGGGTTCGAACCAGCGATCTCCGGATGATAGGGCGAGCGCTTTACCACTGCGCCACTCGGAGGCCCAATATTAATTTAACTTAATGTCCATTTTCAGGTTGGAAGGGGTAGTTTTTGAGTGCCAATATTTAATCGACTTTCAGTGGGCATAAGACACTCCTTATCTTTCAATCCAATACAGGAAATCTTTTTTTGCGAATAAGGCCACGGGTGTGTAACATTATCTTTGTCACTTTCATGGTGTTCACTTGAAATTTCCTTTAAGGATCAAAAAAGTACTCATCTATCTATCTAAAAGGTTCACCACCGTAGTCAGGGTGGTCGTCACTTGGCGGCTGGCAAAAGACAGGCTTTACGTCACCAACTTGAACTGTTGATTAATTCAAATAAAACTCACTCATTCTCCAAACCTGCTTTCTTGCAGTTTAACAAATTTGTAGTGACGAGTAACTAAATTGCATAATCTAATCTTAAAATGCATCAGAGACAAATGTATAGTAAAAGTACAATCGTTTAGTAAAAAATATAATGAAATAAAAGTAAAAGGTGCCAGAAATATAAATATAAACGTAAAGAATAGGTATGTGGAAATTATATTTAAGTGCCATAACAAACTTTTTGTACTCCATAAACTCTTCATGCTGTATTTTCTTTCGTTGGGATTAAACAGCATCTTTAAGGCGATTCACTTCACCGGTAGTTTCTTTGCACACTTCCTCCACTGTTCTATGCTCTCACATACACTTGTGCACACACCTGTACAGTTGTGCACACACTTTGCGGCATCTTGCAATGGTTTATTATGAATATGCTCGCTGATGTCGCTCTGCGCACTGAGGCTGGCTCTATGTTCAATTGACACGATAAAGAGGTTTAATCAGGCTACTTGTAAAAAACATGCTGTACTTGCAACTCTTAATTTTTTTTTCAGAGCACAATTTGTATGAGTACAAAAAAAAAAAAAAAAAAGAATATTGATGCATCCCTAGCAGAAATTCCACTTACGACCAAGATCCCAGAACTGTGCTTGACAGCTTATAGATTACGGAGCAGTAAATAAAGAGAGAATCTCACGTATTAATGATTTTGATCCACATTAAAAAGCTTCCCCGCCACCTCTTTCCACCTCTCCCAGGGTACCATCAACCTCATCTCATCCGAGCTCCATCAACTAAACGATGCTCGCTCTCTGGTGGGAATCTGATGGGTCATTACGGCGTGTGAGGGGTGATGGGATACGTATCCCGCCGCTGACTCACCGACGAGGTTCCCGTGGAGGAATTAGTTCATTTCAATCACAGGAAAGCAATACGCACCTTCAAGGCTGTTAAGAATGCATTTAGCAGTTATCCGCGCACTTAATTATTCAAACGCTACACTGATGTAAATGAGTGCAAACATGACAGGATTAAATATCAGGGCGAAGGGAACAATAGGGGCTTGAGGAAAGGGCTCGAGACGACTGGAGGATGACGGGGAGAGATTCCCACAGCAGCTCGACAACACGAGTTATTTTTCAGTGATTTACTTTTCCTTTTTTAATGTTCATAGGAGAACTGCAAAATCCATGGAAAGCCAGAAACACACTCTTGTGCCATGTTTCAATACTGTTCACATACTCTTAACTTGCCCTCACCATTATACCTTAATGAATTCCTTGACTCTTTTCTCTCTCTCTCTCTCTCTCTCTCTCTCTCTCTCTCTTTTACATCTGCGAACAATGCATTCTATAGCCACATTATTAGGCACATTATTATAGAAAAAATAAATTTTTTTCAGTTTCTGTCCAGTTTTGTTTTCTGCTCTTGGCTGACAGGAGTGAAACATGATGTAATTTCAGTTGTTGTAGCCGAGCCCTTTCAAGATTCAACTTGTTGTTCATTCTGAGATGCTTTTCTCCGCACCACGGTTACATAGAGTGGTTATTCCTAGTGGTAACCCTTCTCCTTTCAGATCAATCTAGTCTTTCCATTCGACCTTGGCCTCTCTCAGTAATTCAATCATGTAACACTTACTGTAGATGCAATCCTGTAAAAAATATTATGCACAATGCATAATAATATGTCATGTATACAGTATGTTATGATGCCACAGTGCTGTTGAATTCCCTATTTTTCTTGCAGGATTTTTATTTTATTTTTTATCATTAAAGGTTTACATAAATGTATAATTTTTTTCCAATCTACTATATGTTTTCATTACTGTAGAAACCTCTTATGAAGAACACTTTACACACATTGTTAAACCCTAAAAGCCAGAATCTCTTCACAAGCTGCCATGAAGAGGAAGTTAACAGTCAGCGCTGTCCAAGAGCGCAACCTCAAAGACACACTCCATGGCGGGATGTTTTTTAAAGTGGCGTGACATAGAGAGCTAGCTAGTACTATAAATCTCCCAGAGGTGCAACATCTGGAGAGATAGCACACCCACACATTAAAAAAATTTTTTTTTTAAGTTTCCTATCCAGATGTGCATATCAGTAATTTGGTTTCTTGGCAGATTGGTATTGGTTTACTAATTAGTCAGCAGACTAACTAGCAGATTAGTTACTTAGAAGTTTGTTCAAGTTCGATTTGTGAAGGAGGTTTCAGTAAATGGTTAAAGATAGTTCATTGGATTGGACGTTTTGTTGTAGAGTTATAGACGGTCTGTGCTGTTTGGTTGCTTTGTATGGTTTCTACTAGGGGTGTTCATGTCAAACCAGGACTTGTGAAAGAAGGTGTAAAACATTTTGACATTTACAGAAGACTTCAAGCACTTACGGTGATGCGACTGTTTTTATCTGCAGTAAAACATTTGAATGGTGCAAACATTTTAAAGAAAGCCATACATCCGTGAATGATGATCCCAGCCGAGGTGGCTCTACAGTCATTCCTGTAAACATTCAACGAGTGGAACGCCAGATCCTTGGAAATTGGCATAACTTGTGAACTAAAAGTTCACTGAAAGTTTTCCCAGAGCCATGAGCATGTCTGAAACGCTAGCCTCCCAGGAACTCCTTTAATCGCCCAAACATGTAGAAATGACTGGGAGCCATTCCTGTAATGTGCAAGTGGTGTTGGTGAATGATTGTGTTTATACAAGCCATTTCTACATGTTTGGGCGATTAAAGGAGTTCCTGGGAGGCTAGTGTTTCAGACGTGGAGCAGGTTGTTTAATCATGGCTCTGGCATACTGAGAAAACTTTCAGTGAACTTTTAGTGAAACACTGGAATAATGCATTAGTGTAACAGGGGATTATATAGAGAAGTTTTGCTAGTTTTTACTCTCATAACCGTACAATTAATACAATCAAAAGTCCCAGTTTGACTTGAACATTTAAACTAGATTTCGATTTAGGCATTAGAAGATGGCAAATGGTCAACATAAAGGACGCACATAGTCAAATGTAAAAAAAATAATAAAAAAATCATCGCGCTGCTGCTTGGATCATGAAAGAATGTACAGGTGTTTCTAATAATATGGCCACTGAATCTGTGTGAGAGTATGAGAGTGTTTGACTATAAGTATAGCCATTCAGACAAGTGTTATAGATTAAGGAAAAAAAGTTTTCTTTTGCATGTATTTAAAGAAGATATGAGTTTTTCTCGTTCCTGAAGTCAACACTGACGTTCGCTCGCTAGATCATCCAAACACTCTAGTAACAAACTTCACTTAAGCTCGAGAAATAATCAGTCAGCACTGATAAGATGACAAGATGAGAGAAATAAGGGGAAATGCCGAAGAGAAGTCGGCGAAGATGAGGGGAAAACAGTCGGCTTATTGAAACAGGGCCACGGTCTCAAGCTGCCAGACAGATCTTCCACCATAATGAATCTCCAGACGCATAAAAAAAATATTCGCCAATTTACAGCATGCAATATGTAACAATGTAAAATGTATTGCTAATTAAGTTTCCTTTATGCTAAAAAAGAAGAAAAAAATCTCAACTGTGTGGTTTATTTCCTCCCCAAATGGTCCACCATCTGGATATGGATCTGCTTAAATTTTTTTGCTTGCTAATACTGAAATTAGTCTAAAAATAATGCAAACCTGCGTACAGTATATACCGGATTAGGAGTTGGAATCTATGTTCTGTAATGTGCCAGTTTATTAAAGTTGCTACTATTTTAATGTTTCTTAATTAGACCTCTGAGAGGTAAAATACCAAGAAAAAAAAAATGAAGTGACTTTGTTTTTCCAAAAACCTAAAACTCATTATTTATCATAGTCTATTTATTACCAGGTTCTTACTTTATTCATAATGTATCATTTAATTATACTTTTTAGCATTTTCTTAATTATTACAATTCTCCTCACTTTATTTTGCTGCTACATTCTCTCCATGTCGTTTCAGTTCTTTGTACTTATTATCTATTATTTTTAATAACTTCAAATGAAAATGATTTTGGTCGCAGTAACTCAATAAACTGGAACAGGTAGCTCAATAATTACCTTTGTAATTAAATTATTTACAAACCCCAGGACACTGAGCGATCCGTGTAGACCACATCCTCAACTAAACGACATGAAGAGTCATTGTAGAACAAGCAGCAGCTCTTGACTGTAGATTTTGGTTTGTCGGTTCACAGGACATCATTAATAATGACACTGCTGTCGAGAGTTAATGACTTGCCCTAAGCGACAGACTACCATCTAGTCAATTTTTAGACTAAGCTTGTAATAGGCAGTTGAGAGTCAACAACATGTTCATTCTACAGTCTAGCAGTTGATTTTAAGTGGTTTTTGACATACCTTTGTTTAACTGTTTTTGATACGGGCACAAGCTACTGTCATTAAACAGGGTTGCCAGGTTTCAGCTAAATTTTCCAGCCCAGTTGCGTCTTAAGAACCACACAAAATACCAGAAATTACACCAAAAAAAGAATGAAAACAGACAGACTCTTCTTTGCACGGGAAACAATGTCATCACGGTGGGTACGCAGTTTTGTTATATGACCATTTGGAGTAATGAAAAAAAGTTCAGTCCAGATTTACCCTATTCCAGAGTAATGGGATGCATGAGGGTAAGAAGTGAAGCGCTGTAGTGTCCCCTGTAAAAGCCTCTGGAAGGGTTATGAGTGTTTATAATTTGGGGTTGCTTCAGTTGGCCAGGTCTAGGCTCAGCAACATGGTGGTCTTTTGGCTTCTCCCATCAGGGGATCGCCACAGGGGACCATCCACAACTTGGTACAGGTTCTACACCAGATACCCTTCCTGGCATGACCCTTCCTTTTTTTTTTTACAGGCTAGGGACAAGCACTGCATCCTGTAGCTGGGGTTTGGTGGATTACCAAGGAGTTGAACCCGGGCCTTCCACAAGCCAGGAAACAAACCAGCCACTGAGCCGCCAATGCTGTATGGCGACACCATTATGTGGCAATAAAATGAAGTCAGCCGATGACCTGAATGGTTCCAGAATTCACCACATTGCAAGCTGTAATCAAAGATGAATGAAATCTTAAAGTCTTTTATTTACCAATTAATTTAATGTCTTTTAGTGAAATTTGAAGTGCATTGTGCTGTCAAAGAGGCATTTTGTTGAATGACCGATGAACATTATGATATACTAATGTTAATGTGGGGAGAAATCAGAGACTATGTGCTTTTGGGGTGATTTGCGCTACAAAATCCACATCACTTGAAGTTTAAGTTGTTGAATCGCAGACAGAAAATGAGGAGGTGGTAATGCATAAATTGCATCACTATTGCATTCGAGAAATGGGAATTTATTAGTATAAGTTAATTAGGAAGGAAGTTGGGCTTTACAGTAGGTGTGGTCTTTTCCCCAAACTTCAGTAATTTCCTAACTACATTAAAATGCAAAGTTTTTCTTGTTGAAACCAAATGCAGACAATACAAAGATTCTGGAATTAAGCAGGGGGAAAAAAAACTAGGCTATTATGCAGACTAGAACATCTGGCTCTTCAGAGCAAGGCAGTTAAAATTTTAGGCTAACTCCACCACTGTTTCTTGTGGACCAAACCTCTTTCCTCAGGGTTAAATCAGGCACTCAAAGCCTAAAATGAGGTGTGAACTGAGCCAAAACTCTGAGCCCTGATGCCTACATATCATGATGAGTTTATTATTATTATTATGGTCCTAAAGTGTACTGTGTTTGCTCTTGCCTGTTTATATTAAAAAAGGGAAATTAATGATGGTTTCACACTTGCTATCAAGATTAGATTTATTAGTAGTAGTAGTAATAAAGATGAAATAATGATCGGCATAACTCAGGTGATGAAGCAGTGGTTTGCTTTCAATTCTCCAGAACTGCGTCCATGTTTTTGTTTATTGTTCGGCCCCCTGACTGGTGCCCTTTTTGGTCAGTAGCTAAAGTTCCTTGATGGAATTAATTCACTTCTTTTTCCCTGATGCACACAGCAAGATGCTGTTATACCCCTCATTTGTTCAGCTTTTCTTGCCAAGATTACTGTAACGTTTATCTAAAATATGATATATTACAGCTTGTTTAAATCAATGCAGCGAGACAGGGAAAAAAAAAACAAAAAAAAACAACAACAACTGTGCACTTGAAAAGACCGGGCACTTTACACCTGCTTTAACATCGCTGTGCTGGCCACCCCCTTTCATTTACAACTGGGAAAAAAAAATCCTTTTACTGCTTTTCAAAGCTTTTAATGGCTTCAGCACCTGCAAACCATCTCAAAGTAAAAACAAATGTCTAAAAAAAATAAATAAAAAAGTACCTGCCGCCCAGCCAAACAGTCACACTCACTAAGATTTCATTCGACTGCCATTAGCTTCGATTACGGCACGCAAATGTGGTGGCCAGTTCATGTGTGAAAATGATTCCTCATGCTGCTCTTCTCTTTCACAGTTTGAATCGTGGAATACGGCTGATCCATAATGGAAGGAAAAACTCCATACTGTAGATGTGATAATCTGGTGATTCAGTACATTCAGGTCGTCAGCTGACTTCATTTTATTGCCACATAACGTTGCTGAGTCTCGACCTGAGCGACTGAAGCAACCCCAGATCATAACACTGTCTCCAGAGGCTTGTACAGTGGACACTATGGACACAATGGGTGCATCGCTTCATGCTCTTCCCTTCCTACCCTGACACGCCCATCACTCTGTAATAGGGTCAATCTGGACTAATCAGATCACATGACCTTTTTCCATTGCTACAAAGTCCAATCTTTATACTCCCTAAGCATAGCAAACTAAAGCCATTTTTTCCTAATGAGTCTCACTAACAAGTGGTTTTCTTATGGACACACAGCTGTTTCGTCCCAATCCTGTGGGTTGTCATCACACCATGATCATTTTCACTATTAGACATAGCTCTGATTTCTACTGGACATTTTTTCAATGCAACTTCACCAAGTGTTTAAGTGATCTCTATTATTTTTTTCCCCCAACAAATTTAATGGTTCATCACTATCCATCCAGGTTTTAATAACGTGTTGGACAGTTCCAGTCCTACCCAAATCCAGTCATTTTAATTTGTCCTTATCTGGTTTATTTGTTTGGAGTAGGCCAATAATCTGACTATTTTAAAGCGCCAACGTTTTTTGACCAGGCCGTGTATATACACATTAAATTCATTAGTGTTTGTTGCCAACATGACTTGTAGCATTTACTTTTTTTCATATTTAATACAAATGGATTGGTTTATTTTTACTTTATATATTAGATACAGTATCATATCATTTGCTTATTTTTTAAATAATTATCATTTATACTTTCTGAAACAAAGAATCTACGGCCCATTGAGACGGATGTCTTCTTAAATAAAGCTAGTGTTATGACATTGGTGGTACAAAAAACTTTACAGTTTTGTTTAAGGTTAATATTTTAGTAATGCATTTGATATTAGGTGAAATTGAAAATTAGTCGTTAGTTACATTCTCCTTTTAACTCCAGCGCAAAATTTATAGAAACCAGGCTTGGATTGATAGCTGGAGGAAAGAAAGAAGGAAAGAAATCAAGAAGGTGATAGACCTTAAGTAATACAAAGAAATATGGGGAAAAAAGCAAGGAAGAAAGAAATAAAGAAATTGTAGTAGACTGATAAAATACAAGAAAGAAAAAAATGAGAAAGAAAAGAAAATACTGTACAAGAAAGGAAGAAAGAGAACATGTTTCTTTCCTTCCACTCCAGGCTGACCTACATTACACCTTCATGTACTCCTGTGACCCAATGTTCTGTTCTGCACCACATCAGGTGCATCACACACACACACACACACACACACACACACACACATACACACACATACACACACACACACACACACACACACACACACACACACACACACACAC
>JAQMYL010000019.1:3374143-3407415 GCA_030014365.1 Clarias pachynema
ACACACACACACACACACACACACACACACACACACACACACACACACACACACACACACACACACACACACCAGATAAGAGCCTGAACACATCAAGAAGGGAGCATAGTGCACTTGATGACATGGGCTGATAAATGAAATCTTATGCCTTCATCATCATCATCATCATCATCATCGACCTGTGCGGCCAACTTTTTCCTTTAACCTGTTGGCAGTGAGTGAGCTAACCACAGTGTTTCAAACCAAACAATGCCTATTGTTGAGGTAAATGCTGCAGCAGGTGCACGCACACACACACAAACGCACACACACACACACACACACACACACACACTTCTGCCCACAGTGACGAGATGACGAGATGCACCCATCAGGCACAGATGTGTCAGTGTAAGGGCAGCTGGTGTGCCTTCGTGGGCCCCACCGTGTCTGCATGCTCACTTTTCAGGCCATCTTGATTTCCTGTGAATTTTCAGTTTTCAGCAGCACGCCTTGTATCGCCTCAGTCCATGTTTTTGGGTCACACGTGGCCACGGTTCATTCTGTACACCGTGATATGGGTGTTTGTAAATTGACAAGAAAAACTGATAATGCCATAGCAGAGTTGTTAGAGGAGAGGGTGGCAGAGGGGAGAGGAGGGAATGAGTGGGTAGAGAAAGAGAGAGAGAGATAGAGGGGGGGGGGAGAGAGACAGAAAAAGGAGAATGATTGAATAACAGTAATTAAAGCGGTTATTCGTTCGGCGAGCACCTGCACGAGGGATGATATTGCTCCTTAATTCAGCTCCGTTTAACTCCCCTCAGCCGCTGGATCTCGACTGCGCCTCATTAATCGCTGATTGGCATCGGGCTGTGTTTTTTTGTAGGAACAAAATGTTTACTCGGCTCTGGACTGCTTCTCGATGCTGCAGCTTCACTGAAAGAGGAATTTTATCCCCTCCTCCATCTTTGCATTGCATGTGCAGGGCCTCAGTTTCATATCTTTGGTGTAGAAAGAAAGAACGGAAGAAAGGAAGAACAAAAGAAAGAAAGAACTAAAGAAAGAATTAAAGAAAGAATTAGCACCGTCTGTACAAAAAGGAAAAGGATGTGCATCTAGTAGGCTTTGTTGATTAAAAAAAAAAATGTATAAATAAATACCTGTACAGAAGAAAAAGAAAGAAAGAAAGAAAGAAAGAAAGAAAATCAGATTTTGTTAATAAAGTGAAAAAAGAAATAAGGAAATAATGAATAGGTAGCTAAGTTTGCAGCTAAAATAGAAACAATAAGAAAGAAAGAAAGAAAGAAAGAAAGAAAGAGTACAGCTTGTTTGCTATAGAAACAAAGGCCCTGTGGTAGTACTTGTTAATAAAAAGAAAGAAAGAAAGAAAGAAAGAAAGAAAGAAAGAGTACAGCTTGTTTCTAAAAAAAAGAAAGGCCCTGTGGTAGTACTTGTTAATAAAAAGAAAGAAAGAAAGAAAAAAAGAAAGAGTACAGCTTGTTTCTAAAAAAAGAAAGGCCCTGTGGTAGACCTTGTTAATAAAAAGAAAGAAAGAAAGAAAGAAAGAAAGAAAGAGCATGCAATCCGTACTAGACTTTGTTAATAAAAAATAATAATAATTTTAAAAAAAAACAATAGAAGCAAATAATGAACTTGCCTCCTACAACAAAGTCTTTTGCAAACATTAGAAATTTGTATTTATTATTAAATGACGTGATACTACATCTTCATTACATTTTATTTTGGACAATGTCCTCAAAACAAGTTTGTTCCTGTTCTCACTTACACTAGAGCAGCTGCTTTACAGTTTGTACTGGTGACATAACTAGAGATGTTGATGACGGTCTATCACAAATCAAACAGGAGGGGGAGCGCCAGAGTCGCTGCAAATGTATGCATCGCAATATTACAGTTATGAAATCACTCTGCAGAAACCTTAATGCATCAGGATGGGGAGGAAAGGTGACTTTGAACGTGGCATACTGTAGTTGTTGGCACCAGATAGGCTGGTCTGAGGATTTCTGAAAATGCTGATCTACTGGAGTTTTCACACACATCCATCTCTACGGATTACAGAGACTTGTTGATGTCAGAGGTCAGAGGAGAACGACCAAACTGGTTTGAGTTGATAGAAAGGCAAGAGTAACTCTAATAACATCTCCTTACAACTATGGTGTACCGGAGAGCATCTCTAAACAACAGGAGAAGACCTCATTGGTTCCAGTCCTGTCAGCTAAGAACAGGAAACTGAGGCTATGAATCACATGGACTCACCAAAATTGGACAATGGAAGATTGTAGTAATGTTCTGGTCTGATGTGTCTGCGTGGTAGGGTGAGAATTTGGCATAAACAACATGAAAGGATGGATCCATCCTGCCTTGTGTCAACTGGTGGCGGTGCAGTGGTGTGGGGGAGATTTTCTTGGCACACTTTGGGCCACTTGGTACCATTTGGGATAGGTTTAAATGCCACAGGCTACCTGAGTATTGTTGCTGATCATGTCCACAGGATAACGCGTCATGTCACAAAGCTTGAAATGATCTCAAAAGCTACTGGTTTCTTGAACATGCCGACGCTTAGTGGCACAAGCTCTATAGAAGAGTAATCAACGCCCTCCGACCAATCAGATTCAAGAATTCAGCAGCGCTGTTGTTTAAATAACATTAATGCCTTGTTTTTTAGCTATTGAATTTATTACTTACCGCCTGCAGTGTTGTTTATGTCAGATCAGTGACATGTAAAAAAGAAGAATTGCTATTGCTATTGGAATCCAGCTGAGAGAGACACTAACACACACAAACGCACACATCCTAATCAGGAGAATGCTTGTTAAACTGGTATTCTGACAGATTTATCTCCAGTCAAGAAGAAGCACAACCCTTGAATCTCTTAGATGGATGGACGATTCTTCTTTCTAAACCACATGTTTTTTTTTTCTCCCTTATTTTGTGAGATAATACCTCGCGTTTATTGGATTTCCAACCATTTCATCGAGCTCAATCTGCCTTTTTAAGGTGAAAAGAAGGGGGGAGAAAAAAGACGGCATTGAGCGACGGAGCGTTTGTTCGCTAGCATTGTGCTTGATGCAATGTAGGTCAGTGTTCTGCAGCGGCGAAGATAAGACTCATCGAACAAGTGCTGTGTGTACTTACAAGGAAATATCTGTCAAAATAGCAATTGACAGATCTACACAAACACGTGTGTGTGGTGTTTTTTTTTTTTTTTTTTTTTTTTGGCTCCTGAAGAGTTCCTTCGTCATTAGCATTAAAAACAACAACACCACCAACAACTACAACAACAAATAAAAAGGGAGGCCAGAGATTTGGGCCTATCTGGCACGAGTGGCAGCAAAGCCGGCCTGGCCCAGGTTGTTATCTGTTCTGCACAGAGGTGCAGCTGTTTAGCAAATGGATTTGTTGATTTTTAAAGGGAGATGACGGGGGGAAGGTGGGGGTGGTTGAGAGGAAAGAGCTGAAAAATCTGATACTAACAACGTCCCTCCTGAAAAAAAAAACGTGTCCATATTTCGTGCAAAACCTTAACCTACCTACTGCTTTTAAGGGTTCACATTAATTTTGGGGGAAAAAAGGAGCGTTTAAAGATGCTTATTCTCTTCATTTCCAGGTTTTTCCTTTCTTCACCTTCCAGTCTCCTGAGGGTTGAGGACGCGACCGCATGAGTGGCCCGGCGAGGCTGCACACTTCGGCTAGTGCGCAAGTGCAGCTGGCAAGGGTGCTGTCTTTGTCTGAAGCTATCCTCTCCCAACACACAAACACACACGTGGAGGAATTCTGGCCCACAGAAGAGTCCCTGAGGGGTGGGAAGATGGCCCCCAGCCACTGAGGCTTAGCGGGTGGCTGCCTCCATTGATGTTCTCCCTTTCTCTTCCCCACACACACACACACACATACACACACACACACACACACACACACACTCACACTTACATGACTCATGGAACATAGGGCACACATTTTAATCTTTATTCATCATTTCAATTTCAATAGCACATGCTGTGATGCTCTGACATACCCCAGAAAAAAGAAACCTGATTACTTGAAATTTTTTTAATGATGATATCAATATAAAGGAAAATTATGACAATACAGTTCATTTATTATTATTATTATTATTCCTACAGTGGTACCTCAGCATACAAACTCATGAATTTTCACCTTAAGAACTGAAATTTTGCAAGAAATTTGCCTCTACATGTGAAACTTTTTCGCCAAATCGAATCCTGGCTAAGTTGCGCATACGTCCGGGAGCTGTTCAAAACCAGGTGAAGAGAGTTTTCACTTTTTTTTTTTTTTTTGCATTTTGTGCCAGATTTAGTGAAGATATAGCACCATGAATACCAAGAATGCTATCAAGGCCGGAAGCAAGAAGAAAAGGGAGTTTTGTTTTTGACGCAGCCGTTTTTTTAAAGAGGAATCATTAAGTGAGGTTTATTGTATATTTATTTTATATTTTTCTAAATGTTTTAATTATTTCATATGCAAAAGTATGATTATAGTATTGGAAATTGGTAATATTGGTAATATTTTTGGTTGGCTGAAATGGCTTATCTGCATTCATATTATTTAACATTTTGCTGTATACAATTTAGCCTTAAGAACTAATCCCGAATGGATTAAATTTGTATGACGAGGTATAATAATAATAATAATTATATATATATATATAAACTTAAAAAAACACAGAAAACTCTCAGAAATCGTGTCAGCTTAACATTAGCTGGGCAAATATTGTATCAAGGAAGAACAGAAATTTTTTTATTTATTTATTTATTTATTTATTTTTTAAGGCAGATACTTTGCCAGGTTAGCATTTTATTTGTAACACTTTAAAAAAGAAGAAGATGTTGAAGAATAATTTATAAATATGACCTAAAATCCTTTCAGGTTATTGCTGCAAATCTTAGCCAGATAGCTAGTGGTAGCACCAGGGAATTAAATGGATTTTTGAACAGTTTCATTCATTTTAATCCAACTACTGTAGTTAGTGTTAGCAGGCTGGTTAAATAGAAATTAAATAATCCCTTTCAAAATTCCTGTCAGATTAGCATATGTAAGAAAACAATGACTTAGCACAAATCCTTGCAAACCATGTGCTAGCTCATTGAGGCTAGCTGGCTAGTTAAACTAATACATGTCTTTCTTTTTCTTCTTCTTCTTCTTCTTTTTAATCCTAGCTTTTGCTTACAAAATATGTTAAAATACATATTTATTTTAATAGAGCTAGTTAGCAAGTTTAGATAAACAGAAATGAAAATTCCTTTCAAAATTCCTGTCAGATTAGCATATGTATGCTAGCAATGACTTGACACAAATCCTCTCACTCCCTGTGCTAGCTTATTAAGGCTAGTTGGCTAGTTTTACTATTAATCATTTTACAAAAATCATATCTGGGCCTAGGTAACTCATGTTAGCAGTGTATAGATTTGCTGTGTGTAGATTTTCCATGTAGATATTTATATTTTGCCATAAATATCTTGTCAGGCTAGTCAAACCTGGCTTTGTCTTACAAAATACTGTATGTTACAATACATGACTGCTAATCTTGGAAGAGAATTCACTATGAATGCACTTTGATAATTATAATATTATTATATGTAAATTAGCATGTCATTATTTATTATATAATAATTATTTTGCCACATCACTTGGCCATACCTTTTACAATCAGCCTTAAGGAGCAGCTCTTGGGGTTGAAGCAGTAAATAAAGCACATGCTCTTAACTTGCATTTAGTTAGAAAACTTGTATTGTTCGAAGAAGCACCAGCCGGTTGTTTAATGGTGTTTTGTTAATTCAATAATAGACAAACGCAGAAGTCTTTTGATTTATTCGTTTATGACATTTTTCTTCTTCCTCTCATTCATTTCTGCGCCTCCTTTCATTTCATTAATCTATTGAGTGGGCGTCCAAACTAACAATTAAGCTCTTGTAGAGGGAAAAGAAAGCCGGAGGAGATGCCGTCGACAGTGATGATACTCGGATATCACCGTGCCGTGGTCACGACTCCACTGCTTAACCCTGAAATGCACACCCCCCCCTCAAAAAAAATAAAAAAATAACCCAAGTTCAAAGATAAGTATTTTTAAAAAACTCAGCAATTGTGCCACTATAAATTCGTCTAACAAAGCAGTGAACAGAAGCAGTCACGATAAATGAAGATTTTTTTCCCCCCCAAATTGAATTTATTTATATTTATATTTATTCAATCTCACTGCCTAAGGGTCCCTGGTTTGATCCAGAGCTCAGATTACTTCCTGCATGGAGTTTCACAGGTTCTTCATGTCCGTGTGGGTTTCCTCTGGTTCTCGTATTTCCTCCCACCCCTCAGAAATATGCTGTGCACACACAAACACACACACACACACACGCACACACAAAGCATCTCATTCAATGTGTGTTTCCAGCTTAAACCCTTTATTCCCAGGATAGATGCCGCTTAGTAGTTACTTAGCGGCCCAAAGCTTTTCTTACATGTAATGATGCAACCTCAGACTGAACAGCAAGATCAGTATTCATGCAATTGTTATATAAATTGAACAAAGTTTGTTTTATTATTATTATTATTATTATTATTATTATTAATACTTTTATGCATGTCATTGTTACCATAGTAACCAACACCTCACTCCGGATTGCTACGTGCATATACATTCACATAACTTTCATGTGACTTGAGGATTGCATGAAACAATTAACTAATAATAAAAACAAAAGCTGACACAAACAGCTATTAATCATTTACATTAGATGCGCACTAAGTAGATCATGCTTAACAAAGCATGCTTTTCCTGGACAGAATTTTTTTTTTAAGTAAAAATAACTATGCTATTATGAGTAATACTGTACATGCACTTCATGTATTGAGTCTAGACAGACCTGAAACCAGAATCAAGAATAGATTTATGTGGGTCGGTATAGGAGCATGTCCTGTTCAAATTTTGAGTTGAATATGTAGTTGAGCAATAAAAAAAGTCTTTGTCTGTAGTCCAAAAACAATCCTAGATTTATGCATTTTATTGAAGTTCAGCGTTTAGGTGTCCAGTGCAAATATGGTCATAATGCCTTGGGTGTTTCTTGGTAAATCTGATCCAGCGATTGCAAAATGAAACTCCAAAAGTTCAAAATCTATCCAGTCCCTAAAAGCTAGCAAAGCCTCCACTTGTGTTTTTTTATTTTTTTTTGGCCTGAGCTGCACTTTCACAGATGCCACCTGTCCACAAGTCTTCCCGCTACCCACTGTGCCAAAAATATCAGGCTGGAAATTAGGGGAGGCAATCTATTATTTAAAGGAACAAGTGACAGTTTCATATGCTGCGGCAACAGAAGCGGTCACATCTCACGGCGAAAAATGAAACACCAAAGCATCTCGATACATTTTAGGAAATTTATATTTTTTTATCACTTTTCCATCAAAAGACATGTACAGTAACAACCTGGTGGAGGGAGAAAAACTCCCTGAGAACCAGCGCCTGCTTACGGTGTGGACGTGGAACGGAGGTGTCCATCAAATCCGATGTAAAACTCAAGCTTTTAAAATAGTACGCTTGGCCTTTGGCACTCTGCAGCTGTGCCACATAATGACTTTATCACAGAGACAATGCAAAACAAACACCTTCGAGCCACTCTATTAGACAACACTTACATTTTTTTTTTCTTTTAGTGTGGAAGGGAGGGGGTCTTAATTACCCTCTCGCTGGAGTGAGCTTTAACAAGGGAGGCTCCTTTGCTCTCCAGTGTGTGTGTGAGTGTGTGGTTTATTCGTGTAATCAGGGAGCGGCTGGAGACGCGGAGAGCGGCTGGATTAGCTCCTCATCGGCAAGTGAAGTGTTTAACATGGCACACGCGACGGGCTCGCGCACACACCGCGAACACGGACGCACAAACACTCATTGTCATTAATTTGATTTGCTTATCGTCCCCTTCTCCCTCCTTCGCAGGGGCCCTTTAGAAGCTCTCCATCCTGCTTTCGCCCGGCCCCTCCGATCAAATGTCGCCGCTAATTACGGCGCCTGCTGCTCCACGTTTACCAGCTTAAAACCAAAAAGAGGACTTAAATTAAGATGAAGAATTGGGAAATGTTTCCAGTCAGAAGAGCGATTGATTTTGCAGGCCTCCTAGTCCTAAAGGATTCCCAAAGATTTATCCTCATATTTCCGGATGCCTCGGCCTCGTCGATCCCGAGGGGGATGCGGAAGCAGCTTGCATGCAACGCTGCCAAAAGAATTTATTAGAGCAAATGGTATCGTAAGCCCTATGGAAGGCATACCTTATGTGGAGATTTAAAAGATATTAAGAGAATAGCAGAACCCAGAACGCAGGTGTGTTGGGTAATAGCCATTGTCTCATGTCTGGATGAGACAGGGATCGGTGCCAGCGAGAGAGTGCGGGGTGGGACTGCAGTTTACGGTTGAATGGATTGAAATTCCCCGATGTTCGTCTCTATCGTGGTGCCATCACTGCTGACATCACGGCCCTGAACAAGTTTGTCCACGCTGAGTTAATGTGGCTGAGCAATATGGGCGAAACCCATGCGCACTAGACAAAGCAACACTGCCGATAGGCCTCAGCGGCCTTGGGATCTCGCTATTACAAATCTCATTAGTTAAAACCGATGTTTTCCCATCATGGTGGGAGTTTCATTGCATACGATTGGTTGTGCTGCATCGGCCGTAATGAGAACCACACACACAGGCGGCGATCTCCGCATTCTGCAAATGAGTCTGCTCTCTTGCTAGAACTTTCCGAGGGCCGTAACGACAAGCCCAGCTGCCTGAATGGTGTTGCTGAGCCCACCCGCCTTTTAGCAAAGCGCTTTGGGTACAGTGCAATATCGACGTCTCGTCCTCATTATGCTAAAACATTATTCCGCGTGTAACACCTGCAGAATAAATTTGGCAGTCGGATTTGCTGGGGATGATCAAACATCACTGAAACACTGTCATTATTTCTACCTCAAATGACTAGGTGTTTTTTTTCCCATTATCAATTCAGCTGGAAGTAAACTTCATTTTATAGGTTTCATTTACTCCGTTTGCAGAACACGTGTCGGAAAAACGGGAAATCACACCCGAGCAAACCTGAATCGAACAAAGGCTCATTGAGTTTACTTCTGGATAAGACAATGCTTCACTAATGCACCATTGTTCTCTTTCATCTTATGAGATCACACGGTCATAAAGATTACATGGCCGTCTTGACACGAACGGCGGAGGGGATCACCTACTGTGCTTTTCCCATCTGGAGGAGAGAATAAACACTGTTCATTTAGACTAGCAAAGGTAGCCTCATGCTCATAAGCTAGATAAAAAAAAAAGCGAGAGAGAGAGAAAGAGGTAATGAATTGCGCCTCCCTGGATATGATTGTGTAATGGCCGTAATCAGCTCGTCCCTGAGCTTTGTGAATACACCCGGCCTCAGCTGCAGGTCCTGCTGTTTGATGGACAATATTCTTGGAGCACCGTCAATGCTGGAACGTTCCAGCGCTTTGCTCCTGGTCGCCTTAATGTTATCGGGTAACGCACACCGCCATTCAAATCCACAAACGTCATAAAAAACCCTGTTTAATGTTGTTACAGCAGCATGTCAAACCAAAAGCAAACCCCTACACAAAACCTCAAGGTGTACTGTACAGCAAAGGAGGAAAAAAAAAAAATAAGAGAGAAAAGGAAGAAGAAGAACAACAGCTCTAGCCATCCCGGCTGACAGCTTTTAGAGCGAGAGATTTGTGCACATTAGTCACACATTTTAGGGAGAAGGTGGGTTTCTAAAGTGCGTTGACGGGGATTAGAGTTCTATCCGTTCCTGTCTTTCTTCCGTTCGAAGGCCTTCAGGGTTGCCGGGAGGTTTCGCAAAATAAAGGAGCCAGGATGCTTTTGTTTGAATTGTAATTTGCCTCGTGAAATGAAATTTCACTCGGAATCGAGGCACTTCGTCTACGATTAATATTCTCACAATTCAACTCTAAGCACGATTCAGAAGTTTCCATTATCTAGTGAGATATTAACGTAGCTAGCCGAGAAGTAAAACAGAAACGTGACTAGGCCTCACAAACATCAGGGATTAGGAGGAAGTTTTCGTATACTGTATCCATACCAATAAGGATTTGAATAAATTTGTGAGTGAGTGACAAGTCATCAAAACATAAATGTCGAGTTTAGCCGTGATGATACATTTTTGTAAAATTATATCAGTTAGTCTGGTTCATTTGATTCCATTGAAATGGGATTTGATTTTCTGCACAACTTCTAGGAGTATGATAGAGTACATGTTCACTCACACACTCATCATCTATACCACTTTATCATGTATACAGGGTCGTGGGAGTCTATGCCAGGAGACTTAGAGCATGAGCCATGGAGGGTACACCCTGGAGGGGGTGCAAATCCATCAGAAGTAGAATATATAAAATACAAAAAAAGAAGTAATACAATAAGATGGTGTGTAATAATGCATTTTGTAGCCATAATTATAATGATACAAGAATAAAAAGAAGTTCAAAGAAACATGTACAGTATGTTAATCACTTTGTTTAACAATATTTTCATGTCTTTTAAAAGTCAATGATTAGCTCGATAAATGCAAATTTTGTGCAGATTTTTATTGCCTATATAAATAAGAAAGATTTACTTTACATATTTGTCTTGCCTTCCATGCAAACAAATTTTCACCGCAATAAAATGAGTTTTTCCAGGCACCTGTTTGCACATCCAGGGCGATCATGTGATCATTTAAACTCAAAACCAAATTAATAAAAAAAAAAGAAATAATCAGGAATAAGATAAAACCTCCTAATAACATTTTGCTGTTCAATGTTTTGCCAGCATAATTTTCTCCGTCCTTATTATCCAGTCAAAAAGAGACATTCCACTTTTTTTTTTTTTTTTTAATTTGAAAGCTAAAAAAAAAATTATCAAAAGACACTGGAAATCCGTAGAAGTGCTGTAAGCCTAAAACAGCCTTTTCTACAGAAACTGCCGAAAGCCCGATATTAGTGTCTTTAACAAAAGCCTCAATCCCGACTGTAGCATTCACGTTTCAATGTATCAGAGGATTAAAATGCAGATGAAATAGTAGCAGTGTGATCCCCTCAGGACCCCCCTCCCTCGTTCCCTGACTGCACCTTTGTTCTGAAGGACTGACGGAAAAGTAGGTGGTGGTGGTGGTGGTAAAGGAGGAGGAGGAGGAATTAATTTTTGCCCTCTGGGAAAAACAAATGCAGCATCCTAAGTATGAAGGGATCCTTAAATCTCCTTCTGATTGGCACTGGAAATGAGGATGGAGGAAAGCAGTAAGAGAGAGAGAGATAGAGGGAGAGAGAAAATAAAACAACAAAAATGTACAACTCGATTCAGTAGCATGCTTCAAATAGACATTTGCATACACTAGAATAATACATTTGTCTCAAGAAGCATTTAACTTAACATATTTATTTCATACAACATACATTTAAACAGCTATCCAATATACAAGAGGTGTGGAAGTCAAACCGGGATTTGTAATGAAATTTATGGTGAACGAAGGGGTAAAACCGATTTTTACTTGAAGCACACTACGGTGATGAGACTCTTCGACGCAGTAAAACATTTGAATGGTGGCCCAGGTGGCTCGGAGCTCCACTGCAAGTTGTTCCTGTGAACATTCAGCGAATGGAACGCCTGATCCTAACAAGGATAACTTGCGGAAGAGACGCATCTGTCTTTGGGAACTACAGGAACGTTACAGGAACTCGCTTGGGAGTTATTGTCACATCGCCCTACAGTCCTGACCTCGCTCCAAGCCATTTCTACATATTTGGGCAATTGAAGGAGTTCCTGGGAGGCCTGCGTTTCAGATGTGAAGCTCCGGCATACTGAGAAAACTTTCTACCTTGATGGTATCCGAGCACTATTGAACCGCTGGGAGAAGTGCTTTAGTGTAGCAGGAGATTATATAGCGAAATAAAGCGAGTTTTTATTCTCATAATTGTGTTTTGTTATAAACTTTTGCACAAATCACAAAGTCCCGGTTTGATTTGAACGCTCCTCGTACATATAAACATCTTCGTATAGGCAGAATAGAAAATAGAATAGTGACCACATTAGACTTAATTAATAAAAAATTAATGAAATCTAAAATAATTAACTGTTCACTGAGTACATTTGAGCTTTGCCGGTAGTAAAGTTGCTAACAAGTAATAAAAGTACAGTATATTTTGTCTATAATATTTTCTTTGATTAGAGATATGTGAAAAACTGTGTTAATCAATATAACTGCAACATGATGTTACAGCGTCCACCTGTTTAGTGTTCAGTAAAATCTAATGTTGTAATGTAAATGCAAGTAATTCATTTATTAATTAACTGTTAAACTTTATGTATGTACAGCATTTTAATGAGCATCATAGTTTTTGTAGCAAACCTAAAAGCAACCATGACCCCAAACATGTCTGTGTTACCTGACTCCATTTTTTAGGAAGGGGAAAAGAAAAAAACAAAGAGTAATTTTCTGTACAGAAAACACATTTAAACTAATGCATATTAATTACGAAATAAAATCCATGGTGTTGTGCAGTTATAGCAAAGTAATCAGTAATGTTACTGTTAATATTACTGTTAAAATATACAACTGAAAAGTGCTGAAAAGTTAAATTCTGTTGTACATTATAATTGTTTATAGTTCTATTTATAATAAAACACGTTACTGCCCAATAAAGGTCCAGCGTATCAGCTCTCTTAGAGCTATTAAGGTGAATAACTGTTACAGCGTTTTACATAATAATAATAAAAATAAAATTTAAAAAAAGTTGCTTGTGTTCAAGCTTTCCAATCCTCAGAAAAGTTACTTAATAACACATGGAAAACATTTTTAATTGTGTATGTTAATTTCTACAAATCCCTTTTCTTACATTCTTATGAATGTACACAGTCAACACTATAGCTATAGCTACATGATATAGAAAATTAATCAACACCATCCAAGCAATTAAATTCAAAACAAAAAGTTGACAAAGTAACATTAGATATTAAGAGGTACATTTTATTATAAGCCTTATTAATTATAGTAATAGTCAACTTAAAAAAAAAAAAGATCGAGAGAGGGAGAGAGGGAAGGCAGAGGGGCGAAGTAGAGATCACCCGAAATGACTGACTATATTGACAGATGAATTTGAGCATAAAGTCCCGCGGCAACTGCTCAGTTCGTGTGTCAACACGGTTCATTCCACTTAGTCCCTGCACCCACAATGCTTAGCTCATTTTATAATCTGGTTTCATCAGCCTGGCAGTGTTTCCCCCAAGTCAAGCTGTCATGTTTGGTTCATAGTTCATCCAGCTTAATGATCGACGCGATATGATGACGGTACGACCAACTTGGTCCGCATCAACCATGAGCATAACGCCTTAGAATTCTCCTTTTGTGGAGTGTATTACTTCAATAAGAGTATACAGTGCTTTGCTTGCTGAAAAACTAGAAGAAAAAAAAACTCTTGTGCTATCATTTTTCTAAAAAATCAAAAACTCTGCAGACCTGCTACATTACTCCAGCTACTTCATCATCCACTTTCATGAGCTTTGGGTTTCTCAGTAACACCAGGCAGGTGCTGGCTTATATGTTGATTTCCTGTAAATATTGACCTTCTGGATGCTCTCCTAATTCACTCTGTCTTCCCGCCCTCCCTTCCTCCCTCTCTCCCTCCCTCATTCCCCCTCTCCCATCCACCCTCCCTCCCTCCCTCCCTAGGCTCCTTGCCCGAGACGCACCAAACTCCCGAAGGCAAGCGATGAAATCGTTAGCACAAGGTATCGTCTTCGGCCCTATCTTGTGCCCAGCTACACCCACCAGGGCATTGTGGGTAGCGTACAACTGTTGCGAGTGGGTGGCACATCTGTTCCCTGGGACAGCTCATGCCCCGAGGGTCGCCCGTGCCACGGCTACCGTTTCACACGCTCTGCTAATAACGCTCTGCTCTGATATTCCCCCTTTAAATGGGGACAAAGAGCTAGCGCAGGCTGCGCGATTGTCTGATCAGAGAAGCGGTGCTGTTAATAACAAGTATTAAAGGCCGAGCACTTCTCTATTTTTCCATCTGGCACGCTTTGCTCATGCGACGGGTTAAGTACTTTCAAAAAAACATGCATTATGGAAATGGAATATATTAAGAACAAGCACCATCTTGTTAGCGATACCATATGCACACGGTGAAGATTAAACGCAGCACCATTCGAGAAAAAAAAACAAAAAACATTCCACTTCCAGAACTGGTGGAAATGCCCTAACTAAAACTCTTGTTACTGTAAGTGGCGCACTTTGAAAGCATCATCCAATCCCAGATTTGTAGCGTCCAGTTTAACACAGGGTTACACATATGTTTCTAGCCTTGTGCATTCTTTTTATTTATACAGTATCATCACTGAATGCATCCTTTTCCCGGAGATTTACACCAGAAACTGGGACAAGGTAAGTTTTCTGAGGTGTATATGTTGTATGATGCGTGTGACCATGACTTGACTCTTGTTGGATAGAGCCAATGAGCTTGGACAGGAGAGGGCGGGCAGAGAGCGTCAAGGATGAAAGATGGAGTCTAATCCTCCACATGTGGCTGATTTTTTTTTCCCCCCACTTTTTTAAAAGGAAAGCCAACTGGATCCGTTCGTTAGACTTCAGGCCAAGGGCTCCAGGAAAGCGTCGCCGGGAGCCAAAGCACACAGTGTGAAATGAGGAGCTTGGGCTCGAATGTGCTTTTGTTTATCGGAAAAATGCACTCTAAGTGGGATTGGCAGTGGAGTACCCAAAACTCCGTAAGTCATATAGATTTGCGCCGACCGGAGCAGCCAAGGCTTGAGGCGCAGGCGGCCTAATCTTAACTCCGGCACAAAGCAGGAACAGCGGGGTCAATCCAAAGTAAAGAAATTTGGTGGCAAGTTGAGTCACTGCTGGAGAGACAGAGGAAGGATTCAGAGGAGGGACGCTAAATCACAGTAGGTCATACAAAGTCTTGGGAATTGGGGACGCAGATTTCTGGGCAAGTGCGCAGGCGACAAAATGCCAAGGACTGATCAAATCTCAAACAATAGCTGCACTTTTGTACTTGATAGAGCTGTGGCATCCAAGCAAACTATTTCGGAGGCACATGTCGCCCAGCTACAGCGTCGCCTTCAAAGCAACACAAAATCTGAGGAAAGTTAGCAGAACAAGCCTCTTACAAACTGCTTGGGTTTTTCTTTTATTTGTTAAATGTGCATTATTTTTTTCAAGTCAAAATGACTTGAGCATGACAGATTGGAATATAGGAGGATCTTTCATCAAAAGCTCCATGGGAATGTCCATAATTAGCATTGAATTTGTAAACTAGGGTAGCGAAAGTAGTCTGATTTTTTCCCCCCCTTCTTCTTCTTGTCCCCAAGAAAAAGAAAAAGTCAGCACCAAAATTTGCAATGAAGGGGCAGTACTTCTTGCCAAGGCAATACTACTCCAAATTAAGACAATGCCCCGTGATCATAATGTTCGTGTCTGGAAATGAAGCAGCTTTTAATTTGGGTTTATATTAGCACTAACGGTTCTTGTATAGAATTTAGAGCAGTCTGCTTTGTAATTGACCAACTTTTTCAACAAGATAATTTCTTTAAGTATACACTTGAGCAGTTGATTCTGAAAACTTCTTGAAACTCTTACATATCAGTACACATCTGTGGAATTTACCATCCATTATTTTCCATTAGAAAGGAAACTCCATTACAGTGTAAACTTGAAATGAACAGCTGTAACCTTAATGTCAGTAAGACTCCCTCTATATATATAACCTACATTGTAGGTTTTTTCCAATGTCAAGACCTGCATGATGAATGTTTTCATTTCATTCCAGATTGGCTTTTGATTTGCGAGGAGGATATTTTTAACGTGCCAATCAAGATCCTGAGCATCAATACTCATCTCCAAAAGTTCCAACATTTACGAGCTGGTATTTGATGGAAGGCGTGTCGAGCGTTACCTCAGACAGATTGTTGATTTTGCCATCCGTCTCCCCCTCGTAAGATCTCGCTCTTCTTAAATGAGTGTGTGTTAAGTGAGCAGGCAGGCGGCTTGCTGCCTCTCAATGCGACGTTCCATGAAGTGTTGGGGCGCACGCCACCAGATGTATGTCTAGACATCGATCCTTATCGCGTCAGGGAGGAAGCAGCAAAGTGTGCGTGTGTGGATGTGTGTGTACGCCTGATCTCTGGTGCCAGCTGCTTGCTTAAATTGCCTTGTTTTACAAACAAACCGACTCTGGGAACTTTCACACTGCTAAATGTGAAAGGAGGAACGCATGGCTGAGCCTCATAACGGCCCTGGAAACATGAACGCGGTGGAAATCAATGACTGTGATGCGTTTCACGAGGAAAAATAAGGAAAAGGGATGCTTTTCCGGTGTGTGGAACCTAAAGCATGAACAAGAGGTCAGTGTTGAGATAAACTGCGCTGAAGTTCTCCTTTTTATTCTTCAGCTTAACAAGATGTCTAGAGACATCGAAAGACAACAGTATAGGGAAAAGTGAAGTGAAGGCCAGGAATCACTGCGCTTGAGAAGTGAACCCAGGAAGATAGGCGTCACTTTAAAAGTTGGATGCTAAAACAGACTTTGTAACAGGTAAAAAAGTTAAACAAAAGCATCTTAAGGAGACAATTAAAAAGCAGATGAAAAAAGAAGTGGAGGATGCATGAAAAAAAGATACAAATACTCACTTACAATGACTGCCAAAGCAATTCAATGGACAGTGAGGTACTGTATCTTTGGAAGGATTTAAGCTGCTGAAGTTTGGGAAAAGTTAAACAACTTAACTGTCCAGTCAAGTGATCTTGTTCCCACTGTAGCTTTGAATTCCTGCTCATTTGCTGTTTTCTGCATTGAGCTGCTTTTCTGCTCAGTGCAGTTGGAAAGAGTGGTTGTTTGATTAACCGCCCAGCAGGAACCCCAACATTGGATGACCCATACAATTGGATTGATTCAATGACGTTTAAGTAACGTTGAATGAAATACAATCTAAAGACATCAACTTTTTTACCTTGATTTGGAGTTTTTATGGAAATTAACATCTATTCGTACAACGTTGACCACCATAACATTTTTTAACAAACTTTGGGACGGACACAACAGCTTCTGGCACACATGACGTGTATCTCATCTCATGCACCTCTTAGTGTTGTAATGTTACCTTCATGTTTCATTGTCTTTTGAAAATATTACTGTGAGATACATCTTAGTGTCCAAATTACTGAACTGTAATATGGGGTTTGTGGCATTTGTTATCCCATCGTCATGTCGTTATTGTTGTTCTTACATCATTTCATCAAAGTAATTCTAACTTTCAAAAACTCAACAAAAAAAAAGCAACAAAAAATGTTGTCCCACTGTCTATAACATTGGCAAATTAACCTAATACAACGTTTGAACAACCAAAAATCCCTGATGGCCAGGGCCTTCCAGTCAGTTGAAACCAGTCTAGCCATTATTAACTGGTCTAGCCATTATCAGTAAGTTTTGGATTTGTTTTAGCTTAGGAACTATTGTCTGTCTGGCCCAACCTCCATGCCATATTTGGTGGCACCAAAATCACATTCCTTCCCCATTCTGATGTGAGCACTGACTGAAGTTCTTGTCTTGTATCTGTATAATTGTATGCATCGTGTTGGCGCTGCTGCACATGATTGACTGGTTCTCTTGTTTTTATACCTGGAAACTACACCATGTTTAACTTCTTTAGATTTAGCACCAGCCTCTAAAATGCCCATAAAATGCTGATGTTTTATTTTCCTCCCACATTTTCCAAAAATGTGTATAAACTGTGTAAAGTAAATCTTGGGACTTAATTAGCTGGTTTAATGCAGTGAGTCAGAGTTTAGCCATACCAAACCAGAAAGCATCATCATTAGCATTAACAAGACAACCACAGTTTGACTAACCTTATTCTGCAGCATCACCACACCAATGTAACTTTTGGCTTAAAATGGAATTAAACAAGGCAGGAAATGTGAATGCTGGTTGAAATTCATAGAAATCAATTGCTAGCTAGGATAAATTATTTTTCATCATCTTTCTAGATGTAAGGACTATCAAGATACGTAACTCAACTTGCTACCCAGTGCATATAATTAAACATAATTAGATAGCTGTGTGAATTCTCTGATCTATGGCCAAAAGGATGTAAAAATAAAAGTTATACCGCACCAATTTTAGGAAAGATTATCAGAACCTTACTTAACTAACTTTTCCAAAAGTTTCCTGACATGTGCATCTGTAGCTCTCTACATTTTCATTTCTCAATGTCTATTTTTTCCATTTCCAGCTCCAGCTAATCTCAGGCTCTCATCTTAATATCATAATGTCCACCATCTCCATCATTCTCCATCCTCATCTCCAGGTATTCCTACAAACATCTAACAGTGCTTTCCGTCCATCCATCCATCCACCCATCTACTAACCTCTGTAGTCCAACTAGGGACCATGGAGGCCAATGGTGATAATTATATTTATTCCCATTTTTACGACCATGGTAGGACCTCCAGTCAACATTCACTCACTATGGGCAATTTGGGAACACCAATTAGCCTAATCTGCATGTCTTTGGACTGTGGGAGGAACCCGGAGTACCTGGAGAAAATCCACATAGCATGGGGAAAACATGCAAACTCCATGCACACAGACCCAAGGTAGGAATCGACCCAAGGTGACCATGCTAACCAGTAAGCCACCATGCCACCAACAGCTCTTTCAGCAATCTCAATCTCTGTCTAGCATTTTCAGTCTCTATCTTTGGCTGTCTACATCTCCATCCAGCCCCAGCTTGCTCTTAGCCTTCTCTTCATACAACTCTTTCCATCATTTACTAAAGCTTTGTCTATCTCCACATTTCTCTATCCCAATTTTCAGTTTCCCATATGTTCCTCAGCCCAGCACTGTCGACCTCTGTGGAAGTCTTAGAATCCATCTTTAGTTCTCCACATCTCCATCCCTCCATGTCTACCTTTCTTGAACTCCAATTTCCATTTCCAGCGCTCTTCACCACCCCCAATACCATTTCCAGCTCTGCTTCATCTCCCTGCAGCTTTTCTCAGCAGGAGGCTGGGCATCGGAGTGATTCAAGGCCTCAGGCTGCACTCTGTGTCAGTAGATAGTGCAGGAGGAGAGCCTGGGCAAGCCGGAGGGGGCGAATCACAGGAGGCAGGCCTCGCCAAGGCGCACACTCTCTTGGCATTTTGGCAGGGTGGAGTGGCATGGCGAAATGATCCAATTTAAGCTGGTTTGGGAGCGCATGAGATTGCTCAAATATTGATGCTCTTGAGCACAGGAAGGCCGCATCGCTGCTCTGGAGATCACCGCAGCGCCGAGATTTTCAAATCTATCGAGAGCGCCAGCTGGCATTCAGCATAAACAGAGTGCGTTTGACCAACAGGATGCCCACTCTGGTGCTCCTTTTCTAAAACCTGTTAACGCTCTAAAATAGAGTTTCCCAAAAAAATTAAATAATAAATAAGTCATGCTGCAGTGACAGTAATTGTAGTCAAAATGGAATGCAAGAATAATAACAGACATTAACTGGTCACTGAAATGGCATACGTAGGCACATAAAGGAGCAGTCGATCTCATCTGTCCATCAGAGCTACTCTTATTTCCCCTATGTTTTAACCTATTTCCTCCCCTTGGAAAAAAAAAAAAAAAAACAGACCTGATTTAATCTGCTCTATAAATGACTAATGCCCAGTACACTCTATGCTCTGACATTATTGATGTTGATGATGATGAGGACCACTGTAATAATTGCCTTTAATGCGGTTATTGCTATTACTGTTATTATTACTGCTAATGAAGGAAATGCCGGCCCACATCGCCCCGGCAGAAATTTCACCATGGAAATAAATGAAAAAATGCCTTTATTGGATTACACTAAAAGCAATTCCAAATAAATGGGCCTTGAATACGTCTCTGTGAGATGAACATCGCAAACATGTAATTTCATTGTGCTGGGAGCAAGGGCACAGAACTCAGCAAGACATACAACGAGGCAGCGTTCTCTGATCATGGCTTGAGAAACACTACAGCTCCTGACTGATAGAGGAGTATGATTACAAATTTTCCTGCAGAGATTGGACAAATATTTGCTTGTACGTTGGAATCATAACATATTGAAATGCCATGCATGCTTGTAATATGTTACCAGTGCAAAGCTTTCCATTTATATATTAATATAGTCCATTAAAAAATACACTCAAGCATATATTTTTTGATCCAGAACTCCTAATCGTTTTCTTCTCAGCACTATAAAATCTCCATGTTGTTTAATTAAGTGGTGTTCGCGATCGGTCTATGGCATTAATTCTGCTGAGTTAGTCATAACACTTTTAATGAGGCCCATCTGAGCTCCAAAATACTACAACAGCTAATATCCCAGAGTCTAGCACTCCAAGTGCAGAAACCGAGGCCCTGTGAGAGATTTTAAAGCCCAAAGAAATGAACGCAGTGTGAAATCTCTTAACAATTAGAGTGATCTACACTTTTTTTTTTTTCTGAGCACAGATTGAGAGAAGATGCAGCACCATGATGCTGTCAATGTTGATATTGCCGTAAATCAATATTAATGGTTTGGTAACACATTTCACGGGGTGCGGCATGAATAATTCTACCTGATGTTTCCGTTGATGAGAACGTGTCATTAAAAAATATTGCAATAAGAACTTTTTTTTTTTTTTTAAGACAGTTTGTTTAAGTTGGCATTAGCATGCTAATAGACTGGCTAATAAGCCATCCGATTTAGCCAGTGCAGCAGTTTTCCTGCATTTTTACTGCATATGTTGTTTTGTAATGGAGAAAAGACTAAAAAGCCCTGAATCTCCAGGCCCCAGCACCCTTTTTAAGATGCCTAGTCCCTTTACTGCACTTTACTTTTAATTGATTCTGTTTTCTGCTTTAGTCAGTTGATTTGTATAATCATAACCAGTATCGTCACTATTTCTTACATTTCTTTATGCTGACTTTTTCTTACCCATAGATTGCTTTAGGATTTTTACACATTTTCAACTTGGTGTTTGGTTTTCTTGCAGCTTGCATTTTAATTTGACCTTGACTTCAACTAAGTTCAGTTCCAACACAAAAACAATGTTAAACAATATACAGTCCGTCATTGGATGCATTGATGCACACGGTGCAACTTTTTTTTTATGGGGGGGGGGGTATATATTTTGACAAATTACTAACAATTAATAACATCGTCAAATATTTATCTTTACAACAAGTAGCAACTAACATGAGAACCGTTCCATCATGAACACATTATAACTACTTCCTGTTTCAGATCTTCCCTGGCCACGCCTCCTAATCATTGTGTCCACCTGTCTCTAGTTGTCCATACACGTTTCTTTCTTTGTTGTAGTTAACCTCACTGTTCTTGTAAAGAAATAACATTTTATGCATTTAATCTTTTATTTTTACATAATATTGATGCTAAAAAGTGTCTCACCTACGTAGGTGAAAAAAGAAAATTTTCAGATAGGATCATATAGCACTGTTTTTCTTAATATTTAATGCTTTTTATCTTCAGAACAGAGCTTCATTTTCATTGTTGTTTTTTGTTTGTTTGTTTGTTTTTGTTTTTTTTGGTAAATATGAATACACATTTATATTTTTTATCAGATGAAAAGAAATACATTTGCTAAATACAATTTCATTCCCTTTTATGTAGTGTGCATATTTTTTTTATTCAAATCTTAGATCTTAACTGTCATTCGGATGAAACTCAGTCAATTTAGACTTGGCCAATTTAGATTAAATGCAAAATTGTTAAAATATTGCAACATGAATTTGGCATGGTTACGGACACTACAGATTTTTTTGCTTTTACCAAAAACCAATGTAAGCAACAATTTTTACAGGTCATATAATTCTAGCAGATTACACCAATTTTAGTATCAATATCCAAAAAAGAAATATGAATATTTAGAATTTTTTATTATTATTTTTCATGCTGGGAAATGGCCATATAAAAACATGTAATCAACACCAATACTATGTTTTGGCTGTTTGTTTACGTGCCCAAGGTAATAGCTAAAATCTCTCGAACACGTTTATCAGTTGAGAATTTTTTTTTTTCCCCCCATGGTTATTGACAAAGAAACTTGAACTTTTAACTTCTAAGCCATCTTCTTTAACTTGTACTTCAGCAGTAAATGTTTTGATTTGCAATTTGATTATGGGCCCTTGAAAAAGCGATATTCTAGGCATTTCTTTCTGGTTTCTGACTACTCTAATAACTTTTAATATAAATTGCTTTAGTTATATAAATTCATATGCTTCAGCTTTGTTGTTCTATCTGGTGAAAAAACAATGTCTTCCTGAAATTAAAATATAGTTATAAAGTACGTCAAGTAAAAATAAACTCAAAGATAGAATGCTATGGAAGAGATATATAATTATAATTATAAGAGGTATAATAGAATATATGTTGCTAATTATTTTTAACAAGTATCAGCTTTAATATTCAGAAAATGAGTAATGCATAAGAATTATTTGCCCCTATCAGCATTAATATTATTTCCCCAGCATTGCTGTTTTTCAGACATGTTTTTTTTTTTTGTGTGTCTGGCTGCTCCTTATGGGCATAGACTGAGCAAAAAAAAAAAAAGAAAGAAATAACAAAATAAAATTTCTTCCTTTCTCATTTACCTCAGTAGTCTATCTGCCAAGATATGTTTGGTGTCCAAATACTGCTTCTTTGCAAACAAGGAATGGAAGCTTGTGGGCACCAATTAGCATGATGCACACTGGGTGCCAAAATGATCACATACTTGCCTCAAACTACAACTGCGTTATTAAGTAATGTCAAATTATATGGTTTTTGACATGGTTCGCATGATTAGAAATAAACAAAAACAGATCACGTAGCTGCAGACTGCAGAAATTTTAACTTGCTATTTCTGATTTGTTGTAATAATCGTTGACTGGCGTGCGCAATTTTACATACGGTATTGCGTTTTGGAACGTTTACACAGGTGGCATTGTTAGCACAGTCACCTCGCACTGCTTTGTGCGCGAGAAGTTTGTATCTCCATATTCTCCACGTGTACAGTCCAAAGACATGTAGATCAGGTTGACTGATGTTTCCAACAGATTTGGCATGTAAGTGTATGTGCTTGTGCTTTGTGATGGGTTGGCACCCAATTCAGGGTGTATATACCCTTCCTTGTTCACTGATTCCCTGGAATAGGTTCCATGCCTACTGCAACCCTATGAGGGGTAAATTTTAAAGATGGATGGAAGGAACACTTTACACTACTCGTTACATTAGGCACAATAACAACATGCCAGCTAACCATTTTATTAACAGCCAATTAATTTATAAGGCAATCAATATATACCCACAATAATGTCCACCCTCTCCTCCAGCAGTGGTCCTAGGATAGGGTCTGGATCCACCGAAACCCTGACCAGGATAACCCTACTTTGCTTCTGTTGAGCTATTGTGGGCGTGGCCTATCCAACGTTTCAATAAGGAAGCTAATAGTAGCTATATATCTATTAAACCCAAGACGTTTTCTATTAAAATGGTTGTTTAGCAAACATGTGATTTGGTAAATTTTGTACGAGGCCACAATAACCATAGGATTGAGTGATCATTTAAGTCTAAGTCATATGAATTTGTTGCTTCGCCATGTCGTAGCTAATTTCCACAGAATTGTACAATTTCTCAATTTAGATGTCACATGTTATGCCTTATGAACAAAGTAAGCTATTAAAACAAACCTTGATTGTTCAATGAACCCTTTAAGGAAGCGTTTTACCAAAATAGTGATATTGTGATTCTGAGAGTGCCAGAAATTCAAATCTTCAAAACAAGGTGCTTTGATGTGATGACATCACCAGGCGTCGTACACTCACTGGTTGTAGTAACTGAAATGAACCGGCGCCCCATGATTTCATCGAGGCAGGTTAAGTTCCTTTGGTTACTTCACAGATAAGCATTAAGGACTTGAACTTGACATAAGTAGCTACAGGAATCTCAGTGGAGAGAGAGAGAGAGAGCAGTGGAGAGAGAGAGAGAGGGAGAGAGAGGGAGAGAGAGAGCGTGTGGATGATCAATAAAATATGAAGAAAGTAAAATAAATAAATAAAATTATGAATAAAATAGGCCCATGCTGCTGCTGTTTGAATTCCCACAGCATGGGGACAGCATTGGAGCAGAAACTGTGGTCTACACACACACACACACACACACACACACACACACACACACACACAGATGCTCATTTTCTAGCTTTATAAACTGCTCCTGCACAGAAATCCTCTTCTCTATTTTGAGGAAGCAGCCTGGAAAGTAACAGTAAGTCCTGAAGACTAATTAAGCACATCGCGGGGAGCCACAGCAAGGTTTGTCTGGAGACAAAAACAGAGAAACGAGACATGAAATACACAGAAATCCGACTCGGCTAAACACAATCCGTGTGTCAAAGCATTGATTTCAAGGGATACAAATATAGTTCCCTGTGTATCTGCGTGGGTTTCCGCCGGATTCTCTGGTTTCCTCCCACTTCCCAGAAACAAGTCAGTAGGTGAACCAGCTACTATAAATTGCGCCTAGGTACAGTAGGAACGATTGTGTGAAAGTGTGTATGCATAGACCCCTGCAATGGCAGGCAACGCATTAGGGTATGTGTTTCCAATTTATACCTGGTGTTGAACTGTGGACTCACTGGACTGAAAGAAATTGGTTATTGATAAATGAATGAATGTATCACAGATATACTGAATGGGTTTGGTAAATTCATAGGTTATACTGTAATTAAGACAAAAGTTCTTGAACCAACTGCCATCACAATATACACTGATCAGCCATAATGTAGTGACAACCTGCCTAATATTAAATAGGTTCCCGCTTTGCCACCAAAACAGTGGCGCACTGTGTGTTCTGACACATTTCTATGACAATCTGCATGAACCTTTTCCTAAATTTGATCTACATTAGCGCTTCTATTGGATCGCACTACACGGGACAGCCTTGGGCGATCCAATTAGGTGCCTTGGCCACCCATGACCATGTCGCCGGTTCACCACTTTTCCTTCCTTGGATCACTTTTGGTCCATCCTGACCACTGCAGACCGGTAACATCCCACAACAGCTTCAGTTTTGGAGTTGCTCTGAACCAGTTGTCTAGCCATGACAATTTGGGTCCTTCTCACAGTAGCTAATTTTCCAATATAGAATTACAATGGGGGCTGGAAGTGGGTGGGATATATTAGGCAGCAAGTGAATCTTTTTTCCTGAAGTTGCAGTGTTCTGCAAGTGTAAGAATTTGAGTGACTTTGACAAGGACCAAATGGTGTTTGCTAGAGTACTGGGTCTAAAACTGCAGCTCTTGTATGATGTTCCCAGGTTGCAGTGGTCAGGACGGACCAAAAGTGATCCAAGGAAGGAAAACCGGTAAACTGGTGACAGGATCGTGGGTGGCCTTGAATTGATGAACTGGAATTTAAAGGTTAATGATGGTTGTGGTTGAAAGGTGTCATGTTATGACTGACCTATATAGTATATGTTCATCTGGCATTGTGGATACAGTGTACCTTTTGAACAAGATTTAAAGACTACTTTCACCTACATAGTACAAGTAACCATTTAAGACTACTGTAGGCATGTTACATACAATCTGTGGTAAGGGTGGTTTTAAATTTCTACCAATACTATGTACAGTACGCAAAATGTGAGGAGAAGAAACCATAGAGCTGGTGGACAGTCCTGTACATTTTGTACATTTCTCTTTATGTCTCCACTAACTGCATGCTGCTTTAGCATAGCCTCAGCTAATTAGAACAATTTAAACTAAAACATAAATACTAAGAGTAAAAAAAAAAATGGTACCCTTTCATTATAATTTTTTTTCCAGGGCATGTATAAGAGCAACTAAGACCTGCACATGTGAAAACAATAGTTATTAAACAGTTTACACCTTATTCGGAATGGATTACTTTACACTAGGGAGTTGAGGGGAAAGCATATTAGTGGTAGGTTTATGGCCAGCCATGTGGGGGGCTCAGGTTCGATTCCCAGCCAATGCCCAAATCACAGCCACTGGTCCCTAGTCCAAAAAAAATTGGAGGGTTGTGTCAGAAAGGGCGCCCAGCATAAAATCTGTGTATTGATATAAGTTGTATGCGTATCTGATGGTCCGCTGTGGTGACCCCTCGACGAGAGCAACCGGAAAACCAACAACAACAACTTGTGAGGAGCTAATCTTCTTCAGGTTTGAGATACATTGTTGAGTTTCTAGCACAGGAACATCTAAATTAATTTTCTGGTCAAGTGACCAACAAGAATTTGAAAGAAATTATTTGCATGAAATACACGTATGACCATACATACATGGTGCGGACTGACAGAGTGCTAGGATCCTAGTTACTCCAGCCAATCTTCAGCAACACAACTTTATTAATAAAACTTATACTATATGATCCAGAGTTTGCAGACCTCCGACCTGAGATATTTGATCATCCCATTTCATATTTGACCCCTGTTTGTTGTTATATAAAGAAAACTGTTCTTCTTAAAGGTGTTCATTGGGGTTAAGATCACGGCTCTGTGCAGGACACTTGTGTTCTTCCAGTGCAACTTTAGCAAATCATGTCTTCATGGAACTCACTTTGTCACCCAAAAACCCAAAGTTCAACAGGTATCTTATGTGGTACTGCCTTTACTATACCGTACCAGCACAAATACTGTAGTACTAACATATGTAATATGGTACAGTGCGTTCAAACATGCCATAATAGATACATGCTAAATAGTAGCCACTATGGTCCCCATTAAGCACCATGAAATGATGTTGTACAGTACATACCATAGTACTACCATGATACCCAATAAAAATGCCATAAAAAAATGCCAGGGGTAGCTCAGTGGTTAAGGCATTGGACTACGGTTCGGAAGATCCCAGGTTCAAACCACACAACCACCAAGTTGCCACTGTTGGGCCCTTGAGCAAGGCCCTTAACCCTCAATTGCTCAGATGTGTAATGAGATAAAAAAAAAAAATTAAGTCGCTCTGGATAAGAGCGTCTGCCAAATGCCTAAATGTAAATGCCAACCCTGGTAATCTATAAAGTCTTCAATGGTAATGTCTGTACTATGGTAATATTATTGTACAGTATGTACTATTTTTATATGCTGGAAGAGGTCTAGGTTTTTTAGTTCCAGTTAAGGGAGATCATAATGCTACAGCATAGCAAGACAGGTGTATTCTTCATGTCCACAAATTTTCAACCATATAGTTTACACCAATCAGCCATAACATTAAAACCCAAAACATTAAGCCCAGTATTGTGAGGGTTCCCCATGTGCCACCATGGCAACTTTGAGCACTCAGGACATGACTCCACAAACTTTTAGAGATGTCAATGGATCAGAGCGCAGACCTTGAGCGCTGTGGGTTGCAGGGTGGGTCTTCTATGGATCAGACTTATTTATTCGATGCATTCCATGGATGCTTGGTGGATTGAGATCTAGGGAATTTGGAGGATCAATAACCTTGAACTTGTTGCCTGCTAAGCCCCATACATAGCAGGCTGTGAATTACGGAGTGTTCTGATAGAAAGATATCATGGGTAGCATTGACTTTCTTCTGCAATTTGTGCTGCATTGGTTTTTATATAGTATTGGACCGGACGAGCTGGCCTTTAGTCCCCATTGGCATAGATGAGCCTTGGATGCACGTTGATCCTGTCACCAGTTTACTGGTATACAGTTGATGATCAATATTATTTAGTTCACCCTGTGGTTGTGTTAGTGTTGTGGTCCATTGGTGTACATACAGTAAGTCCAGAAATACCTCCCATTTGGAAATTCTCATCTGGATAGTAAAAAAAAATGCTAGTTTCTTTGAATGTTCCTGTATTCGTGCTAGTTCATCCTAGCAAAAATTTGTGCTATTGGCCATGGAAAAGTAATAAATTGAACATACAAAGCACCACGAGGACTAAACCTGACAGAATACAAAGCTGGAGATACACTTATACCAAAAAATAAATAAATAAATAAAAAAAAGCAAGGATTCATTGCCGTAGTTGGAAACCGTAAGAAAAAAAAATGAAAAAAGTTATACTGTAAATGAAAAGCATGCCTGGTGTCAGTGTGAAGATGTTCAAAGAGTAAACCATGACCCCTGATGATAATATAATTACCCTTTTTTATTGAAATATGTTAGATGACGCTAATAGCTTAATAAATGATCTAATGTAGAACAGTTTCCATAGAAACACCTTTGAGTTTTAAAGTTTCAGATCAACAGCCTTCAAAACTGTAACTGGAGTGATGTACAGTAAAAAGTACAGTAATTAACAGCACTGTACTAACGTTCTGCAGTCCTGGTGTCAGCTAAGGGTTTTGATTCCGACCTCATCTTTTCGTCAGATGAGCATCTCCTAACCCACGGTTTAGAAGACTGCACCGAGTTCATTATAATCTCTCATACTGTATACGGCACATTATTTCCTCTGCAGCACATTATTCGCCCAGCTCAACGCGCAGGGCTTTTTGTAATTTGCTTTAATTTCATCTACAATTATTGCCATATTCATAAACAACATATGGTGTAGTGGAGTGTGTGGGCATGACAGGAGAGCTACAAGTAATAAATTACAAACTCGACTATCGGTTCAACTCTTTTGTCCTTCCGCAGGAAGAAAGTCTGAGAAATGTTATTTCGCATGCCTATCTGACACCAGCAAAACATTCCATAAGGCAGTGGTGCTCGAGGAGACGCGGAGTTTGCATGCTGAAAGCGATTCATGATCAAAAAGGAATTAAAGTGTGTCAGGCAAGCAGAGAAATTCTCATGCTAATCAGAAACGTTAAAGCATATCTAATATCGGAGTTCAGAAACTTGGTTGTGTTTGCACTGAAAAAAAATTGGTATTTTTATTTCTTTTTATTATTTATTTATTTCATTAAATAAATAATGTCGTCATTAGATTTAGTACCCATGTGTTAAATGTAGTAATTCATTTTTATCTGAGATCTGTTTTTTTTTTGTTTTTTTTTCAGAAGGTGTTAATATGGATTAATATTCTGTATCAGCATCTCTCATTATAGTTAAAAATTTGGTCTGAATCTTTTTTTATAGTAATCTTTTTTTTATTTAAGTTTAATACATGTGTGAGTGATGGAATTACTGTTTATATTTGCTATAACATGTAGAATAGAGATAAATAATTATTTTTAAGTAATATTAAAGATGCGATTAACAGAATTCTTGGATTACGTTGGGATTTTCTATTCATGCATCCATCATCTATGTGTCATGTCAGGCTTTTCCCACAAAACGATGCTGCTTGTCAAGAGGCAAGCCAACCAACTGCTTGGGCCACTGAGGGTTGACAATCTTATTTATTAGAAAATGGTGACGAATGCTGGTTGGTGAGGCCTCTTGCAAATTTTTGCCTAGGGCCTGAATTGCCTCTGGGCACAAGGCACGGTACACCCTGGATGTGGTGCCAACCTATCACAGGGCACAAGCACACCCGTCATACAGTACGGGCAGTTCGGAAACGCTAATCCGCCTACACCGCTAATGTCTTTGGACTGAGGAAGGAAACCGGAGTTCCTGGGGGAAACCCAGCAAGCACAGGGAGAACATGCAAACTTCATGATGGGGTTACAATAGGTACTGTAAGTTAAAACACCCGATATAGCAAATATCATACTGTAGCTTAGCCTAGCATACTTTAGTTGTGCTCAGAACACTTACATTAGCTTTTCATTAGATTTTCCTATCATGGATCATATGATCATGGGATCACTATGAAAAATTCAAAAATTATGGTTTCTACAAAATGCTTTTTCAACATTGTAAAGTTGGCCAATCGTACATGTATATCAAACCATCATAAGTCAGGGACTGTTTATGTACACTCACTCACCGCCTATACCACTTTATCCTGTACATAGGGTCGAGGGGGGCCTGGTGTCTATATCAGGAGAGTGCCAATCCATCACAAGGCACACACACACATTATATATATATATATATATATATATATATATATATATACACACACTATGGGCAATTTGGGATCACCAGTTTAATCTGCATGTCTTTGGACTACGGAAGGAAGTCCACTAAACACTGAGAGAACATGCAAACTCCATGCACACAGACCCTGAGGTGGGAATGGAATCCGGACCCTGGAGGTGCAAGGTGACACTGCTAACCACTGGTGCTGCCCACTGGTTATATAAACTAAGAAAATGTATGACATATGAATGTATGATTTAATCAACAACAATGCTTTGTTTAGCATTGGAAAATTGCTGTAGTATAAGTTTAATGGGAAATTTCTAATTAAAATCTTTTTAAAAATTAAAAAAAAAAAGGAAATGTACTTAAGTAATTTTTGTTCCGCTCAGGTGGCACAAAAAATATGATATAATACAATAATTATGTATGCTGGAGGAAATGAATCAAAATTATTAACATTACTGTACTGTAGCTAAGACATCTTTTGTTAATTAATATCTAAGATTATTCTGGTACATTTACCCAACTTTTTGGTTTTCTTTCAGTCTGTGTTGCTTAAATCCTATTCTGGGCCACCAAACCTACAGTACACAATCAATTATATTTGAAATCTTTAGATTTTCTATTTTTTTTAAAACAAAACCACTCTCACACAATGATTTCAAACTAATAAGACATAACCTGGTTTGAATTTCAAATATGTTTCCTGAGCAGCATTACAATGTTCCTTAAAATGTCTCCAAATAGACCATGAGTCTTTTTTGGACCTAAATTTGAGCATGTGCTGCTCCTAGTTTAATTTTTTTCATCTACAAAGGGGTGTTCGAGTCAAACCGGGACTTGTGATGAGCTTTCCTGTGAACGAAGGTATAAAACCGATTGACATTTACAGACTACATGAGGACGGTGGAGAGACTCTAAGCTGCAGTAAAACATTTGATTGGTGCAAACGTTTTAAAGAAGGCCATACGTCCATGAATGACGATCCCTCATTCGTTCCCCCCGACGTTCAATGACTGGAACGCCTGATACTTCAAAATCAATAGATAGCTTATCGCCAACTTTCAATAACGCTTGAGAATTACAGGAACTCATCTGGGAGTTATCACCAAATCCCTATACAGTCCTGACCTCACTGGCTTCTAGCCATTTCCACATGTTTGGAAAAAAGAAAGGATTTCCTGGGAGCCCAACATTTCACACATGACGGAGGCTGTCTGATCATGGCTCTGGCGTACTGAGAAACCTTTCTACCTTGATGGTATCCAAGCACTAGTGAAACATTGGGGTAAGTGCATTAGTGTTGAGGAGGATTATATAGAGAAATAAAAGGAGACAACTCACTCACTCACTCACCTTCTATACCGCTTTATCCTGCATTCAGGGTCGTGGGGGGCCTGGAGCCTATCCCAGGAGGCTTAGGGCACGAGGTGGGGTACACCCTGGACAGGGTGCCAATCCATCGCAGGGCACACACACACACGGCAATTTTTGGGAACGGCAAGTAGCCTAACCTGCATATCTTTGGACTGTGGGAGGAAACCGGAGTAACCGGAGGAAACTCACCAAGCACGGGGAGAGCATGCAAACTCCATGCACACAGAGACGGGAATCGAGCCTGGCCGGGAATCGAACCCGGAACCTGGAGGTGCAAGGTGACAGTGCTAATCACTACACCACCGTGCCGCACCCCTTTTGCAGACATTAATCCTGTAATATACTGTACATGATGCTATTATTTTTCATCTTCTTTTGTCCTCTATATGAAAATTTAACTGTATGTGATAGTCTTAATATTCCGTTTCTCACATAAACACAAAATATAAGTAGTGTACATTAGACACCTGCTGAAGAAATAAAATATTTAATAAATGAAACACTCAAATCCAGCAGAAATTTTATAATGTACTGTTGTCACCCAAAGTATTGAGAGAAAGTGAAATTCAGTGAATTTATGACTTACCAAATTTATGAATTTATTCTATTTAAAATTGTTCACATCAACAACAAAAAAAATATTTAGTATGAAGTCCCTTATTCTTCAACACCTGCTGGATTCGGCTGGGCACAGCGTCAAAAAGACGCCTGTCAGACGTCAGACCTCTAGTGTCACTTGTTTAATCCATGACTGCTTGGTTGCTTCCTGAAGCATCATTTCCACAAACGTTCACTGTTCGTTAAGCCATTTTAGGGCAGAGGAACCCCAGCTTTCGAAAATAAAGGTCCTGCCACATACAGTATTTGTTCCAACCACTATTTAAACCAGGTGATTCTACTGTAATTAGCACAACACTTCAGGCATATAGACTTCAACTAATTAGTGACCTGTTCACCTGTTTTGTGCACAAGGACAACTATAACACATGGCATATGCTGTCTTAATACTTTTGTCCACCATTGTAATTGTTCTCATATTAAATGGCTTTGTACCTGGAGTAAAACTAGATAACCAAAATATCATAACTGATTAAAATATTAAAAATGTATGTTTAAAATTGACCCAAACTGACTATTAAAACTTAAAAATTCGACTGAATAAAATTGAAAACTTTGCCTTCAAGTTTTTGTAAGGGGAATCCAATGAGGGTATTTTGAGTAGTACACAATTTTGTGCAATACAAAGCTATCTCTTCAGTTTGCAGATTCTGTCCTTGAATTGTTATGGTATTAGTAGAAATGTCTCTGTATGGGATGCTGAACTTACAGATTGTTACTATAATACATACTCCCACCACTATATAGATGTTTCCAATCCACTCCACCTTTTTTTTTCTGCAGGTTGTTGGATCCAAGCTATAGAATAAACTGTAAGTGAATATGAAACCTTGTAGTGGATGGAAAGACTCCTGAATGGAAGGACTGTCATGGCAGCAGGCTGAGTCAGTTCCTCACCATGCACATCTGTAGAGGAAAAACAAACATTGTGATATCTCACACAAAATGTGCTGCAATTTAATATTATTGCAATAAATAAGTAAATTTAATGAAGCAATCACAGAATTTACAGATTTAGAGGTGTGTGTTGTTTGTACTGGGGTCTCCTCTGTTCTCCAAACTTTAACCCTCATATTATGTTATGGGTCAATTTGACCCATTTCAGTTTTTTTTTTTTTTTTAGAGGTCAAAGGGAGAAGCAACTGCAAGTCTGTGGAATGAAGAGAATGGAAGGCCAATCTTTTGTGCAACAATTTCTCTGGAAACGTTTCACATGATATCTCGTGTGATCTGATTTGACAACCGTGACACCAGAGCTGGTCGACGTGAAAG
>JAQMYL010000019.1:3407515-3418102 GCA_030014365.1 Clarias pachynema
CCTGGCCGGGAATCGAACCCGGACCCTGGAGGTGCAAGGCGACAGTGCTAACCACTACACCACCGTGCCGCCACCAAAGGAGAGAACTGCGCAATCAAAAGTCTCGGTTTTGACTCGAACACCATATTCCATATTCCTGGTTGGCTGTGCACTTTTTGACTTTTTGAGTTTCATGGTACACCATTTGGTTTCAAGACTAAAAAAATAATAAAATAAAAGTTGCTGGTCAGTATGGACCTGTTAATTAATTTTATTTTTTTCCAGCAAAGAGAGTTGCATGTTCTAACACCAATCTGCATATACTTACACATATGCTGCAGCTTTTTTTTTTTTTTTTTTTTTTTTTTAAACAATCAACACCGGTATTGTCAAACCGACTTGTCAGGCATAATAACATTTTTGATGCAGCGTAAGATATTATAAAAGGAGGGGTGTGTGTGTGTGTGTGTGTGTGTGTGTAGGTGTGGGGGGGGACCATATCACACACGGCATTGCACGCGAATAGATATTATTCGCAGGTTTTGAGCAAAATGGACGTTGATTATACAGCGTAGACTAGAGTCGGAGAAGAAGCATCACCTGGAAGAGGTGTGCGTGAGTGCGTGAGTGTGTGTGTGTGTGTACATGTGTGTGTGCTTGGGGGTTGGGGTAGGGGGGGGCACCATTCCGTCTTTCTGTCTTTTTGAGACTCCTTTAGCAAAACATGCCGACACCTAATCCCTCCATCTCCATTAATGGTGCTCTTAGCATCCATTTGCTACCTGAGAATCTGGCAAGCGGCAGCACCTGCGTGTTAGTGAAACAAGAGTCCTCGTCACCCGCTCATTCAGCGGCGCACAGATAACGGGCGAGTCGCGAGCCGCCGCCGACTCAAGGAGCGCTAACTATGAGGAATGATGTCGATTTATCATGATATTACAGCCAGTGACAGGGAAACACACCTGTACTTTTTTATGTAATTTATTGACTGGCTTGTGGATGCGAGAGAGAGAGAGAGAGAGAGAGGGGGAAAAAATTAGCGGCGCTTTAATTACTGCTGCTGCTGGTTAAAATATTAATGGAGCACAGAGTGTTGCATGCTCATTTCTGTTGATTTTTAATTAGCAGTAATTCATTTCGCACAAAGCATGTTGATGCCTGTACCGCAGACATTAGCGAGGAGGCTGAATAAAGATGTTTTTCTTTTTTCCTCTCTCTCTCTCCCTCTCTCTCTCATTGCAATGAAGCAGGGTACAGACTGAGAGGAGAGGAAGAAGAAAAAAAAAAAAAGGAAGGAGGGAGTGTATTTTGGAGTGCACTCAGGCCAGGGGGAAGACAACGACTGCCACCCACCAGCTCTGCCTCGCACCGCATGCCAAGAAACGGTGCAACCGTACGCTCCTCCCTTACCCCTGTGGATGGGGCGAATGCAATTTCGCACCCCACACGCAGACGGAGAACAGGATAGCCTATAGGACCGCTGGCTTTACAGTATGTCCGTGTCACGACGTACCATAAAAGCGTCCGCATAGACTCGGTCTATAAAAGCTCATCTTGATATTGTTAATATTCTACGTGTTTGTGTTTGTGTGTGTGCGAAGCTGCTGGATGCCTTGCCTCCAAATGAAGCAATTTGTGTCTAGGCGACAGATGTGCACATGTACAGTAGGCCTATTATCAAGCGGCAGTGATTAAAAATCCTCTTGAGCGCAAAAACATGCTCAGGATATTTCTGATAAGTCTCGTGCATCAGATCAGGCCTTGGATTCTAGGGGGAAAAAATTTAATTCTGGTAGTGGTGTTCAAGGTGCAGGGCAGGACACGTCGAAAAACAGTGCAAAAGCACACAGAGAGAGAGAGAGAGATAGATAGAAAGAGAGAGAGAGAGACATACACACCCTTCCCCACCCCCTCAGCAGATACTCGGTGGTGGCGTCCGGGTGGCATCTGGGATGCCGTGATTGAGAAGTGTAAATAAATAATAATTCCTGGAAAGAGGACCGGCACATCAGCATCTGTCTACTCCCTTGCTAATAGTTTGATTGTGGCGCCATCAATTTAACACTCTTTGTTTTGCGATGGAGCCCTCATTTAGGAAGAGATATTTCCTCTTTTAATTGAACTAAACGGCTTCGTTCGAGGATCTCTCTCCCCTAATTTTCGACGTTTCGATATGGAATAACGATAACGATAGCTACGGCAGCCACATGTTCCAAAAGCTCTTGGACCATTTCCGCAAAAGCTGCCAGAGAAACACTGCGTGGTTTTTGTTCAGCTCATTGTCATTCAGCTAAAAAAAAAAACGAGTTTTCGTTTCTCTGAACGCAGACAGATTCATGGCGTTCATTTTGACGTTTTTTTTGTTTTTGTTTGTTTGTTTTCTAGGTCCGAACTATGTATGGGTTAAAAGAGAAGTGAAGATGCTGGTACGGTTATAACTTTTGCCTTTTTCAGTTTTGGGTACTTTTTAAGATACTATTTTAATTGTTATTCTTATTAATCTTTAAATTTATAACATTTTTCATTGGCATTGTAGCTCTGTTTAGTGAGTGGAGGACTTCAGCACTAAATCAATCATGATAATGATATACACTGAACACTAAGACCTTTAACTTTTGGGTTTTGGGTTCTCCTTGTGCCACCGGGACGGCTCTGGCCCTTTAGGGTGTGTTCTGGTATCTGGCCCCAAGACATTGAGATCCACGCCCCGAAGGGCCAGAAGCTATTCGATGCCACGACCCGAAGGGCCAGAACCTCCCTGATGGCACAAGGGGAACCCAAAACCTAAGTGCCTCCGAATGGCCTCTGGTGGTGTGGTGGTGTCTGGCACCAGGACATTGGTATGGATGGGATTTGTTTGTCCCAATCAGATTGGGATCTGGGAAGTTTAGAGGCCAGGTCGGTACTCTTGGGCTCTTTGCCTGTTGGGCCCCATGCTGTGGTGCACTGGATGTTCTGGTGCCTTTCTGTCATGGACAGTATTGCCTTTATTCTACGATTGGTCCTGGATTGGCGTTTGCTATTGGAATGAACGGGCTGGGCTTTAGTTCCCGTACGTATAAGTGAGCCTTGGGTGTCCATGATCATGTCTCCATTTTACCGGATGTCAATGATGTTCAGGTCACCTGGCTGTGGTGTTGAAAGTAATCGTTGTATTTTGCTTTTTCAGTTATTCATCTCAAGAAGCATCGCCACCACAGTTACAGTACAAGCGGAAAAAAGTGCATATCCTCCTCGGTGGAGGTCTTGTGGTCATCAAGGGAACTCGATTGCAGTGAGAAAGCAACTGAACTCTGAATCAACCTGAACACAGGAAGTGAACCAAACATGTGTCACTCTTGGGTTGTATGGTTATGAGTTCTAGAAATATGTTATGAAGTTAAAAAAATATATATATGCATAATGTTTGAAACTAGGAAATTATTGCATTCATTGTAATCGAATTGTTTATTTCTTTAATGTCAGCTTTGTGTTCTTTGTGACAGCATTGTGTTTTTTTTTTGGTTTGTTAACTGATGTGTAGTGTCAAACCTAATTGTTAATAAAGCAGTAGGATCTTTTTCATTCTGATTTAGATGTTGAAAATGCATTTGAACAGCCATTACAGCATTGTAAAGTGCCTTTTAAATATGAAAGAAAATAACGATAAAAGAAATTTGGGATAAAATTCACTTGTCTAACCTTGGGTCATGCTTGAGAATTACTCACAACTCAAAGAGGAAAGAACTATAAATTAGAATCGTCGACCTTACTAAATCGAATGAATAAATGAATAAATCCTGTTAATTTTGCGCGTGTCAACCCAAGTGCTTTCCTTAAGCACCTCACGAAAGCTTCGAAAGTCTTCCAGCAACATATAGTTTATCACGTAAGACTTTTTTCCTATTTAGCCTTGTGTTTTTTGTTTGTTTGTTTATTTGTTTTTATTTCTACTTTCTAGTAACAAAGTTAAACAAAGTTAAGCGGTCAAAATGATTTGATTTAACAAGCTTGAATACATTGTAAAAAATTCGTAGTTTTAGCATGAAACAAAAAATATGGCATAAATATGCCCACAATCGTGATTTTTTTTCCCCCCTCTTTAAATCATTTTAATGGAGGAGGGGTTGTAACACGCATGTGTGGAGCTGTCAATCCCGACTTGACGTCTCTTTTCCCAACTCCGAATCGGAACAAATGCACGTGATCGAAACGAAATCATGCACTTCCGCACGCAAGAGCGACTCCCCGTAAGCTCGCTGCTGCACGACAAGAGGGCCGACCTCATCCGTAATTGGGAATTGTGGGAATTCTGTTAAGCGGCCTTGAGCTTGAACACGCCAGTAACTCGACCGTGGGCCCGCGCAGCAGCGGCCGTGTTCGTAGCGTGTATGACGTTAAAGACGACCTGGCAGTTACACGACAGAGTGACAGAATAGAGGAAGCGGGGGGAAAAAAAGGAAAACGTCGTAAGACGCACTCGTGTGTTCACGGCCATCGGAACATGGCTGATGGGAGCATAAATAAAGCATAGCGGAACATCTGGTCTTTGTTGTGCATTCAGCTTTTTAATGTCTTCCAAGAGCGACTCTGACGCTTCGTTGCCTGCCACTCCTTGCTCCTCACTTGGTTTTAGCATAGAATTATAAACCATCTTTGGGGAATTGAGCCACCACCACCCCCCCCACCCCAAACACACACAGACACACCACCACCCCCACCCCATCCCCCTACACACACACATACACACTATGCCACCTCGGTGTCGTCCCCCTCCTTCGCCTCCCCGTTCCATCAACACCATTTGCAGGAACTTTCCTACTTACTTAGTACATTTTTTAAATCTTTTATACCTCGTGGGACGCCGTATGTGAGTGTAAGTGTGTGGCTACAATTAAAATGCGCACGGCTCCGTCCTCGTCCTCCGTTCCGTTCACGCCGGCGCGACGGAGGCTTCTAAATTTCTGATTACTTTCGAAAAGGACTCGTCGTGCAAGAGGCGCAATTAAGGAGCCCGCAGACAATGAATTAAACACATGTAGCATTTTAAAATGTGGAACGATCAAGGTAACACACTCGACCAAACAGGCCCTTGACAATGCAGATTCATTATCGCGCCGTGCCTGACCAGCTCTGAAGTTCTCGAAAAGCCAAATGAGAAGTTTTGAAGAGAATGCGTCTCTGTGTGTGTGTGTGTGTGTGGAACCCAATGGTGCCATTGTTAAGCTGTAAAAGATGTTGAAACATACACGGCTGTGTATTTTGGGAACTTCTGCATTTTTCCATGCAAGGTGATAGAAAACCCAAGAGTGGCGCTATTCCTGGGAGAACGATCATTTTACTCTGGCACAATCACAGGAAATGGTGGGCTACAAAAGCCACTTTTATAACCATAAATACACACACTCTACACATACACACACATGCTCACAAAAAAAAAAAAAAAAAGGAAAACCTTGTTATGGACTCTAGCGCTGTGAATTGGGCCTGAGAGAGCACGATATTATTGGAGCGTATCCTGCTTCAGATGAGGCTCGGGCTATTCATATGTTTGGACTCGGGGTTCGGCAGATGTGTGAATTGCTAGGAAATGACGTGAGTGAAAACGGCTATCGAGATAAGAGTTAGCGGCCTGATTGAGTGTTAAATCATGGTGCGGTCTGGTTACGGAAATGAGATAGCATAGATGCCGTTGAGTCGTTTATCAGTCTGACGGGACGGGAAGTTAATGATTTGATGACTGTTTTTAGGCCATTCGTTGTTTTTATTTCTGTCTACGCTATGTGACAAAAAGTTCTCATATACTGTATGCTCGTTGAACACCACCTCCCAGATTTATCCATCTATTCCTGTTATAAAAACCTGGGCTTTCCACTAGATTCTGGAGTGTTGTTGGAGGTCTGGAGGTCAGGCTTGGTCAATCCCAAGTTCATCCCAAAGGTGTTCAGTAGGGTTGAGTTCAGGATGCGGCACAGGAGTTCTTCCACTCTATCCTTGACAAACTCTCTCTCTCTGTTGAGCTACACATGCTGCTCCTGGGATGCCTCGATCCAGACCCCCTCTGCCCTCTGGACCTGTCTGACTCATCCTGGAGCGCCCCCTTTCTGGTAGGAGATCTTGTTTCCCCATGTGGTCTGCTTGGGATGCGTGTGTTGACTGGGGATGGGCCTCGGCTGATGCAGACAGCTGTTCTCTGAGGACTTCGCTCAATAGTTCAGGACTGGAATTTCCTACAGTTTTGTACCTGAGCCTTCAATAATGAAACGGACTTCATAGTAACTTAAATCTTATGTTATACTAAACTTCCAGATGCCTAACACGAAGTATGACTGCAAAACAATTATCATCCAAATGAGGATGGGTTTCCTATTGAGTCTGGTTCCTCACAAGGTTTCTTCCTATTGCCATCTCAGGGGGTTTTTCCTTGCCACCGTCACCCTCGGCTTGTTTATCAGGGACAATCAATCGTTTTTGATTTATACACATTTTCCCACATATATCATACTCTTTCCGTAGTTTTATTTTGATTCTGTGAACTGCTTTTCGACAATGACCACTGTTAAAACACTAAATAAAATTGAATTGAATTGAGTCTCTTAGTTTCAGTGAACAGAAATTGTAATGCCAACAACTCTTCCTCTTGAAGTCAGAAAGCAATACCAAAGTCATCGTGTCTCTCTTGAACACCCCACAGACAAGAACTGGCTCTGGGTTCGAGTTCACATATTTCATCCTGGATCTAATTATCACCCGCTGTAAAAGTATGAAGCTATGTTGTACATATACTGAAAAAAAAAACATAATAATTGAATACATAATTACACATTAGCGCCAAAAGTTCATGTAGAGAATTACAGCAGACTCAGTGTTTAGCTTCCAGTAAGGGTTGCAAGACCTATTTACGGTAGGTATCCTTAACTTCCAGAATCTTGAACGAATCCTTTGAAGTTGTAAGAAAAGTTGTGGGTTCCTCAGGGTTCTCTGGTTTTCTCCCACCTCCTAAAACATGCTCTTAGGTAGACTGGCTAAATCGTAAATATTGACCCTAGGTGTGCATGTTTCCCTCAATATGCAATGAATTACATCAGAAAAACAGGACAGGATCAAAAATGAAGTTTTGAAAGTCTGGTTCCCATAATATTATCTAACATTTGCATCAAAAAATGTTTTTCAAGTTTGGATGCCATAACGTTTTTTAACTTTTGTACTAAAGTCTTTCAATTCTGGTTTCCAAAATGTTGTTTAATGTTTTTTTTCCCCCAAGTCTGGTTCCCATAAAAGTTTTGTAACGTTTGAACTAAACATTTTTTTTTTTTTTACAATTCTGGTTCTCAAAATTCTGTTTAATGTTTTTCAATTTTGGTTCCCAGAACGTTATTTATTTTGTTCTAAGTACGTTTTTCAAGTCTGGTTCTCATGACATTATATTTAACATTTGTACTTTTTGTAAAAAAAAAAAAATTCTGACTCTCATAACATTTATTTCATTTTTGCAGTCAAACCTTTTTCAGGTTTTGTTCTCAAAGCATAATTTTTGGTTCCCATAACATTTTTTTAAAATTATTTTTGTTATTTAACATTTTTCCAGTCTGGTTTCCATAATATTATTTCATGTTTGTTCTTAAACGTTTTTTAAGCTTGGTTTCCATTACACTTGTTCAAAGTTATTATTTTCTTTAATTCTGCCACACATACTGTTATTTAAGAAAAAAAATCAATTATGGTTCCCATTATGTTATTTTTAAATTTGTTCTAAGAACCTTTTTTTTTTTTTTATTCTAGCTCGCATAATGTTATTTAACGTGTTCTATCTCAGAATGCTTTCAACTCTGGTTCCTGTAACATTCTTCCATCTAATGGAACATGTAGATGAATATTTCGGGAAGGTACCCTATAAGTTGGGTTCTTACCCCATGGCAAGCAGAGAGACTCTGGATCCATCGTCACTCTGACCAGGATAAAATGTATTCATGATGAACTGGACTTGGTTGTAAATCACTTGGATAAACATGAAAAATAATTCTATTTCCTACCTCCTTCACAAACACATATTGTACAACCTCAATATGTTCAGCCTGTGTTCAAACCCAAGCCTTTGTCTTTGTTCACATCTGTTCTTTAAAACTTTTCCTTACTAATTGCATTTTTTTTCTTTATTCATTTTATAATCCATCTCAGTTTCCCAACCCAAGCCTATTATTCACAAAGTAATCACAGCTCATTTCTCTGCTAATAAGCGTTAAGCATCGTGAAAACGCAGGTGTGAGACCGCAACCTGAAGTTAAGAATCTGACGAATTCCTCAGACTTACTTTTATACCCCCCCTCCGCCCTTGAAATTGACCATTAATTAGTCATAAACAGTTCTTTTCTATTTCTAATTGGCTTTTATTTGTCAAGATACGGTTAAAGCAAATGCTTAATTAATTAAACATGAAAGTCACACCTTTTCTGGGTGTTTGAGGATACAGATGTAGCAGATGATTTTCTTCTTTTTTCCCCCCCCCTCCCCTCCTCAAATCCAGCACTGGCGTCAGATTTGTTCAACTCTTTATCACGTTAATTAGCACCTCAATCCTGTCCCCTTTGCAAATGAGGGGTAGGTGACGAGGTGGGCTTCATAATGACTTAAGACGCACAGAGCTAACAAGTTATTCCTCCCTCCGCAGCTGTTAGTTCCACTTAAACACTTCAAACCTTTTCTCTCCCCCTGCTTTATTTATTTAGTCCTGTATTTTTAGTCAACGTGGCTAACTGGGTTGTTGTGCGTGCAATCTCCTTTTTTTTCACACCTTTGTAATGTGGGAAGGTTCTGGGCTTCTAAACATGAAGTAGGGCTAAGGAAATTAGATTCATTGATAGTTTAAAAGAGCAGGTGCGAGATCTCGGAAATAAGACTGTTACTTGGTTTGTCATATTGCAGAAATATTGTTGAGGAAGTACTGTAGAGCGGTAAAGTTTGCCGAAGCACTCCATGGTTGCAGGGTTTCCATCATGGTTTTCATGGTCGAAGAAGTTTCCAGGAGCCTTTCTTTTGACTTTTCGGTCGTCTTCTTTTTCCTCGTTTGGTAATGGTCAGTTTATGGAGCAATTACAGAGCTTGTAATTTAGTAAGAAATATGTGATTATTGACTGACCTTTGTCAACCACCAATCAGATTAATTAAGTACCTGTGAAAAAAATTTACTTCTAAACACATTCATTTTATATACAAGGGCGATGGAACTGGGATGTGTCACTAGTCTTCATCCAGTTGTGATTATTGTTGTTAAAAATAATATTTTTCATCTATTAGTAGTCCTGCTTTAACATGAGGGACACAACACTCTGTAAAACATAAAAAAAAAAACAGGTTTTAAAAAAACGCATAGAAGTTTCTGAAAGAGCTACTTAAAAGAAAGTTCACAAATTAGCTAGATTAGCTGATTGATCGATTGATTAGATAACTACAAACCTGTCAGATGAATCGTATGAAGTACTGTAAATAAGATGATAAACATAATATAAATATAGAAAATTCTTCTAGATAAACCACTACAATAGGTCAGAAATTATTATTTTTTTCTATTAATTGTCTAGCTAGTAGCCTGTCAGCTAATAAACAAACACAACACAGTGGTACCTCAGAATACGAACGTCTGGTAGCCGTTTAAAACTTGTTTGTGTCAGTGGAACGCCAAACAAAGTGAGTTTATATTTCTTTTTGTGTTTTTTTTTTTGTACAAGGTTTAGTAAATGCATACGGGTGCCAAGAATGTTAGCAAGGACGGTAGCAAGAAGAAAAGGGAGCCACTTTATGATTTGTTGTTAAAGCAGCCGGTGCCAATAGGAATCATAAAATTAAAGGTTTAATGTCTCTTTATTTCATACAATTTACCTCATTTACATGACTTTTCTAAATGTTTTGAATTTTTTATTTTTCCCAAAAATATGATCATAGTATTGGAAATTAGTAATATTGGTAATATTTTTGGGTGGCTGGTACGGATTATCTGCATTTACATTATTTCCGTTGGGAAAATGTGTTTTGAGATATGAATTAAATTGTTCACTCTGCCCTGGTTCTTTATCCTCCTATTATGTTTACCATGGTAATGTCTAAAGTACCATAGTAGTACTAAGTTATATTATGGTATGTACTATAGTTTACCATAGTAAAATTTCTTATGCCATTAGCCAGTTAGTAACTTGTCGCCCATAAGATGAATTATCACTTGTCAGAAAATCAGCATATTGAAATCAGTTAACTTAGGCAATTGTGCTTTTAGACACTGGTATAAACAAAATCCCTGTGAGACCCAAATATAGAAAAAAAATGACCAAAAAAATTTTGACCTCTCAGATATTGTCTTAGGAGGCCTCTGATGGAGGAATTAAAGATTTTTCACATTTTTTACATTTTAGTAAGTTTTTAGGGAAATGTTGTAATATTGCAACGTTGGGTCTAGTTGTGAGCAGAATTTTCAGAGATTAGAATCTGTTGCGGGACATCACATCAGAAACAGGGGTGTACCATGTGTCTCCCAATACATACGGACTCCAGACATTTGCATTAGGCCCATCTTCAGGTACATGCCAAGCATCTTCTCAATTTCCTTATTATTGGTGTTTACAGATGTTCCATTTTTTT
>JAQMYL010000019.1:3434078-3445039 GCA_030014365.1 Clarias pachynema
GTTGTGTGTCAGTGTGTTACCCAGTTTCAATGTTGTGTGTCAGTGTGTTACCCAGTTTCAATGTTGTGTGTCAGTGTTTTACCCAGTATCAAGGTTGTGTGTCAGTGTGTTACCCAGTTTCAATGTTGTGTGTCAGTGTGTTACCCAGTATCAAGGTTGTGTGTCAGTGTGTTACCCAGTTTCAATGTTGTGTGTCAGTGTGTTACCCAGTTTCAATGTTGTGTGTCAGTGTGTTACCCAGTTTCAAGGTTGTGTGTCAGTGTGTTACCCAGTTTCAATGTTGTGTGTCAGTGTTTTACCCAGTTTCAATGTTGTGTGTCAGTGTGTTACCCAGTATCAATGTTGTGTGTCAGTGTATTATTGTGTCCAGTATCGCTGTTGTGTTAGTGTGTTACATAGTACCAATTACATCGTGTTTCAGCATATTATTGTGTTAGTGTGTTACATAGTACCAATGTCATCGTGTTTCAGCATATTATTGTGTTAGTGTGTTACATAGTACCAATGTCATTGTGTTTCAGTGTATTCTTGTGTATCCGTGCGTAACTCAGTATCACTGTCATTGTGTTTCAGTGTATTATTGTGTCAGTGTTGCCCAGTATCACTGTTTTGTGTCAGTGTGTTACCCAGTATGGATGTAATTGTGTTTCAGTGCATTATCGTGTGTCAATGTCATTGTGTGTCAGTGTGTTATTGTGCGTCAATGTGTTACCCAATATCACTGTCACTGTGTTTAGTGTATTATTGTATTACAGCATGTTACCCGAATGTAATGTTTTTGTGTGTCAGCGTGTAACCCTGTATCAATGTCATTGTCTGTCAGTGGTATTGTGCGTCGGCATGTATTAATCGCATTGTGTGTCTGTGTTAGCATTTTTCAGTGTGATACTGTGTGTCAGTCATTGTGAGTCAGCACGTTAGTCCCGTGTCAGTGTTTTAACCTGTATCGATGTCATTACCTTTCAGTGTGTTATTGTGTGTTAGTATGTCACCCTGTATTAATGTTATTACCTGTCAGTGTATTATTGTGTTGGTGTGTTACCCTGTCACTGTGCGCCACTTTGTTATTGTGTGTTAGTACTGTATGTCACCCTGTATTAATATCATCATGTACTAATGTGTCAGCGTGTTACCCTGTGCAAGTCAGTGTATTACTGTTGTACCCCGTATCAATGTCAGTGTGTGTCAGTGTATTATTGTGTGCTAGCCTGTGTTACTCTGTCAGTGTTGTGTATCTGCATGCTACCCTCTATCAATGTCTTTGTGTGTCAGTGTATTATTGTGTGTCAGCGCGTCACCCAGTGTCAGTGTTCTCCTGTTTTCCTTTAACCCCTGTGTGTCAGCATTACAGTGTGATGGCGTGTGTATTCTATGTGTCAGCATGTTCCCATGTGTCCCTGTGACTCCAACATATCATCAAGTCCCCATGTCTCCCAGTGTGTCAGTGTGTTCATCTGTAACCGCGTGCACTTTGCTCCAGTCTAGCCAGTATCAAAGGCGTATTTCCGTGCATTCCCCGTTCTTTTCTAGCCCACGTGTTAAGTGTGCCAGCCCTTTGTATCAGCAATTTTTCCTTTTTCATAGTGTTCCTTTGTATCCCTGGTTCACTCCTAAACCCCCCTTGTGTGGAATTTTTTCCTGCCTTGTATTTTCGGGGTTATTTAAAGAGCGGCCCGAGCAACACCTCGGCACAGGTGTAGGCAGGTGAACAGCGGCGCGCGCGTTCGTCTCCCAGCTGCAACGTTCAGCCGGGGTTCATCGAGAGGTCACAGCACCTGCATCTCTTTACACCTCCTCTCCCCAAAGACGGGCTCATTAACACGGCATTAACGCCAGACGCTTATTTATCCTGTCACGTGCTCGCAATTGGAAACAAACAGAAGCGAGGATGAAATGGAAAAGAGCGGGGAGGCGGGAGTGCACGTGGAAAAAAAATAAATAAAAGGTCAGGAGAGATTATTATATCTTATATAATAAACTAAAAATAAACGAATAAATAAAACATGATAGGGCTGAAAAGTTAGACATCACAACCCTAAGATGTTATATCAATGTATACCGACAAAATTAAAGATAATTGTTTGTTGTGTATACTTGAAAAAAATAAATAAATGAAAGCGGGGTTTTTCCGGCGTCCGATTTTTATGTATCGGTTCCATTAATGCAAAGATTCTGGGGTGCAATACAAACAGTTTAATTGTGTCATTAACAATCAAGAACCACTCCTAGTTAGAACAGTTTTTCGCTCGAGGGAGAAAACCGAGAAACACTTATAAAACAGTCAGTCGTAACAAAATAACCGGCGTTCTCCTTGCGATAAACTCATAAAAAAACAAACGCTCCTTTTTATACAGAATATTTTATACAGGAATAGCTTTGAATTGTATCGTTAACCAAAGGAAGACACATCGCAAAACATCGAATTCCACACAAATTGCATATGTTTTTTTTTTTTTTTTTACGTTTTTTTTTTTTTAATCTCTAAGGTGGTCTATAGGTTAATCGATCTCCTAAGCTTATTTGCATGAGAGGAAAAATTGCATACAACATTTAAATCGTGAAGCTCGTAGCATGAGTCGCTTGACGTACAGCACTGTTGTTTTTCTTTTTCTTTTTTTTTTTTCTTAAAGCACATCTTCCATTTAAAACGTTTAAGACACTTTTTCGATTTTACCTGCCCGTCAAACTTACATTTATAAATAGTCAAATAAAGAAAAACGGGCTGTGACAGAAATGACGGAATTACATCACAGGAATAATAATAATAAAAATAATAATAATAATAATAATAATAAAATACGGCGTGGACTGCAAATAAATAAGGTGGGATGATGAGGAATAAGTTGTGATTCACATTTTTTTTTCTTTTCAACTTGTGTGAAAATCCTGAAAATTACAGTGACAAAGGTTTCGCAAAATAATCTAACATCGGCAGTGCCATATAGTACAAGGCATTTGTTGGCATAGTTTCTTTAAGACTGTATATATCTTTTTACAATTAATATATGTCTATATATTTATATATATATTTATATTTCTTCCAAACAAATAAGATTGAAAATCTCATCCAGTCTGCCTGCAGGTCTCAGGGGCGCCAGATCCTGCGTGATCCTTCGTTTCGAAAAGAAAACGCCGTGTTGTCCGACAGTTTTGTCACCGTTTAAGGCCCCTGTTTTTTTTATTTCATTATATTATCAGTTGCAGTAAAATAAAACAAAATAAATCCAGTTAACACCACGTACGTAAACATCTATCAAAGTCTGACTGAGGCGAATTTGTCTTTTCAAATCAGTAGTTTGGAAGTTCAGTGTAAAAACAACATACATCAAGTGCAGTCAGCAAACATCCACAGCAACAGAGTTAAGAGTTTTTTTTTTTTTTTTTTTTACATTTTTCTGTTTCATTGTGCAGGTTATTTAATGATGCGGAAATCTTTACAATGGAATAATAATAATACAAGGCTTTTACAAAAAGGTAATACTTCGGTATTACGCAGTCCCGGGTTGAGATTCTGACAGTTCTACCGCTGGAGGAGATCAGAGTCTGAGCTCAAGGTTTTATTCTTTCACTTCCTGTTCGGCCTGACACTGTCCCTCGGGGCCGACGTGCTCCTCGATCTTGATGGTGAAGATGCTGGTAGTCTGCGTGCTCTCGTCCAGCTCTTTAAGCAGCTCGCCTTCTTTGAAGTCCATCATGCCTACCTTGTCCTGCTCGCTGGCTGCGGCCAGGGCGATTCCCGAGGCCGCTTCTTTGGGCCGCACGCAGAAACGCTGGTTCTGGAAGAACTTGATGATTGTATCCCGGGGCAGGTCGAGCTGGGCGGAGAGCGTGTGCACGGCCTCGTCGTCCGGGTACGGCCCTACGTCCTGCACGAAGCTCTGGAGGATTCCGAGCGCTTCGAGGGAGATCCGGGAGCCGGTGCGACCTTTAGCCTGACGCGACTCGTCCTCCGCCTCGGCGGGCGCCGCGGTGGAGGGCTGGCGAGGCGGAAGGCGGGGTCCCGTTTGCTGCTGAGGCTGAGGCTGCTGGGAAATCAGCGGCTGTGACGGGTGGGGTAGCGCCAACGCAGGCTGGAGCTGGACTGCAGGTAGAGGGTGGCTCTGAGGCTGAAATCAGACAGAAATAATATTAGGCTTCGGCAAGTTTACCGCATCGTAGCTACACTTACAGTTCGGTTTATCAGCTACACCTGCGTACAGGTCACCTTGTAGGTGGATAATCACCCACTCGACCATCTGTAACATCTGCGCGACGTGACAGCAGACCGGCGGGGGATTATTGATATTATTTAGGATCACTGTTTAGATAATGTGTGGTGCAGTGCTATACTTAAAAAAACACAGCTCAAAAAAAAAAAAAATAACACAAAGTGTACCGATAACATTAAAATAACCGAATTACAAAAAAAGTATTTATAGACGGCACTGATCAGATTACCAGTATCGATACTGGGTTGATACCAGGGAAAAAATGTTGGCTCAGACAAAATAGATCAGATATCGCATCCTGTAACAACAAGCAAAGACTGGAATTGGATTTTGGAAAAGAAAGATAGATTTTTATTATGTTATGAGTTTAATTATGAATTGCTTTACCTAAAAACATATGAAAGCTTAGGAGTTCATCAAGAACAAATATTGTATGCGTATCCATATCAGCTTTCAGATAAAAAAGAAAAAAACGTGGTGCTGTCGTCTCTTATTGCTTTATACACTCACTGGCCACTTCATTAGGTACACCTGTTTTAATGAACTGCTCTTCAACATAAATATCTCATCAGCCAGTCACATGAAAGCAACTCGGAGCGTTGACATGTACGATCGAGACGATCTACTGATGTTGAATCCGAGCATCAGGATGAGGAAGAAAAAAACGATTCGAGTGACATCGGTTGTTGGTGCCAGACACCAGATGGGCTGGTCTGAGCTACTGGGATTTTCATACAGTACATAACCGTCTCTAGGGGTTTTAGAGAAAATATCCAGTGCACATCAGCAGTTCTCAGAGGTCAGAGAAGAATGGCCGGACTGGTTCGAGCTGATAGGAAGGCGACAGTAACTCGAATAGCATCATGTCACAACCGAGGTGTACAGAAGAGCATGTCTGAACGCACACCTCGTCAAACCTCTACAGCGGAAGAAGACCACACCGGGTGACGCGCCTGTCAGCTAAGAACAGGAAACTAAGGCTATAATTCGCATGGGCTCACCAGAATTGAACAACAGAAGGTTGGAAAAATGTTGCCTGGTCTGATGAGTTTTGATTTCAGCTGCGACGTTCGGGTCAGAATCCGGCGTAAACAACATGAAAGCATTGCATCGATCCTGCGCGAATATATGTTTCAGGCTGTCGAGGATATTTTCTTGCCACACTTTGGGCCCCTTAGTACCAACTGAGCATCATGTTAATACCACAGCCTACCTGAGTATTGTTGCGGACGATGTTTTGCTGACCTTTATGACCGTTTTTGATAAGTTAAAACCATATCAAACTGGTTTCTTGAACATGACAATGAGTTCACTGGACTCCAGAGTCTCCAGATCTCAATCCAATAGAGCGCCTTCGGGATGCGGTCGGAACGGGAGGATTTGTGCAGCCGACAAATCTGCAGCGACTGCGTGATGCTATCGTGTCAATACGGATAAAAATCTCTAAGGGACGTTTCAGGCACCTTGTCGAATTCTGCCAGCTCTGAAGGCTAAACGCGGGACTAGCCGGGTGTACCTAATAAAGTGGCCGGCGAGTGCATAAAGTACGAATTCTGCATTTTCCTCAAACGCGATTCCATTATTCACAATGTGCTCTTTCTGAATAGAAGAAGTATTAAAATGGTGTGAGGTTAGTGTTGGTTACTAAGAGGCAAAAATACAAAAACTGCAAAGTGGATGGATGAGCACACGTTCTTTTGTCATGTACGTCATTCCTGCTTAATAACTGTCAGTCTAGGCAGGTTTTCGTCCTTCATAACGTATGTAATAAAGATTTTACAACATAAAGAAGGAGATGGACCGGTGCTGGATTGGAAGTCCGGCTTGTCATCGAGCGCATTGTTCGGAGCAGGTCAGAATCAGGCTACGCAACCTTTCTGTCAATGTAATCAGATCTAGGAAATTTTTCTTTTACCTTTATCTCTTTCATCAGCCTATTAGCACGAAGGCCTTTTTACATGCAAAAATGTTCACACAAAATTCTGCGTGGCTGTTGATTGCTTATCAAGCACTATTCAAAAAGCTGGGCCTTCACACAACAAGAGGAGGGAAAAAAAAAAAAGGCCAGATCTGCAAAGATTCAATCATGTGGCTGGCTGGGAGGGATTGACATGGTGTGCGTGTAGTTTGTGTGTGTTTGTGCACGAGCATGAGTGTGTGTGTGTGTGTGTGTGTGTGTGTGGTTGGAAAGCCACACGTTAGGGTGAGAGACATGACACACTGGCTCTGAAATGCAGCATTGTTCTAGGTTGTGGCCACTGAAGGGGCAACTGTCGCTTAACAGCGTTTACAATAAACTGTTTTTATTTCCTTCTTGGGAAAAACCTGAACTCGGTGTAAAGTTTTAGGGCACGATCATTCTGAGATAATATTAAAGAAACAATGTGGCTGCATTTGTGGTCCTGTTTTACTGGCCGGAAGGTTGCAAGTTCAGATTTCATGACTTCTGGTTAAGGTTGTTTGGAATTAAGCCGTGCCATAATATTATAATTTTTTAATATTTATATAGTTTTTTTTTTTTTTTTTTTTTTTAAATAAAAAAAGTTAAATGAAACTAAGCACTGATTTTCATCTCTCATTTCTGTGTTTTTTTTTTTTATAAATAGTACACTTTAATGTTCAATAATATTACTCAGTATATAATTTTCTTTTTTAAACACTAAATGTCATTTACCTATTTTCTTCGTCTTCCTGCTTGTCATGTTCTGCGTCACACTTTGCTCTTTAATCTACACCTGATCTACACCACATCCTACCAGATCATGGCAGAGGTTGAAGGAAGTTCAGCCATTTTTTTTTCTCCATACTGTTTGTTTTTTCTTTTTCTTATTGTCAACATTTAACAATAGAAACTTTCAGCAACTTTCTTATTGGTTCATAATATGCTCATTTTACACACTGGGAAAAAACGCGAACAAGTAGAAAAAAAACTTGTTGGTGATGCAATAATATCACTGAGTTACAGTTTAAAAATACCACGACACGTCCAGGAGGACGCTTTTAGTTTTAGATTTACTCCGAGCGGTTTAATGACGTTAAACAGTGAAAATCTGTACAAAGTGAAAGAATAAGTCAAAACAGTCTGGCCTTTTACTTGAAAGGCTCATTTCACGAGAATTGCCTCAAGGCCACCTGCATCCTTACATATTGTTTACTTTGTATGACAAAAAAATGATTTATTCACTATTACTCACTTGGTCTGGATTTATGCTCAAATAGCACATAATACATGATGGAAAATGTGAGAAAGTGATCGTTTTGGTCATTTAAAAAAAAAAAAACATTTCAGAAGAACACAAACACTAACACTAAGTTTTGCTTGAAAGTTAAAATCTACCTGATTCTATTGTTCTAATCTCAATTGTTCAACTCAGAAATAAATGAACACGACTATGTTACGGATGAAGAAATAATTGTATTTTATATTTGAATGCAAAATGAGATAACTCCATTATTACAGTTTGGAGAAGAACAAGTCTTTCTTATTGCAATCTGATTTGAATATTTTCTGCATGCTTTCTTTGAGTCACAAGGTTGGTTAAAAGCACACAAATGCCACAGCATCATATTCCGCCCAAATTGCTCTGGTTATACAAGTGCGAATTTTGCGTGATTTTTGCAAAACGCTGTAACTCCACCTCCCACAGTTTTACCACAATGGATAAATCAGTTATGTTTGTAGTTATTTAAGTATGCACTTCAGCATGAATAATATGCTGGTTGAGGCTTTAATAAAAAATACAGCAAACATGAGTCACGCTTTGTGTTTTTGTAGTGAGTTAAACTGAAACTAGTGGCAGCAAATTTGATCAAGGAAAAAAAAAAGTGTCGAGTTTTGCTGCACACAAAAAAAATCTTTTTAATTAGATTGATGAAGACTGTTGAAGATCATGAGAAATATACAAAAATATAATATATCAGTTCACTGCATTGTAAACTAGAAGATCTGAGAGCTACGGGTTATGCGTTGCTCAAAGCCTGGAAGATTAAAGCTTTTTAAAAAAAAAAAAAAAAGGTTATATAGACAACCTTGAGTAATGAGTGAAAGTGCAATGATATATAAGGTGTTTATAGAGTTTTGCCGTGAAACTGTTCAATATATTCTATATATTTACATTATATGTAGACTACTATGCAAAGAAATGCTGTTAAGCAAAAACATCTTCTAACATATGGACACTCCCTGACTACCTGATGGTTCGACAGTTTTTCGATTTTGCGATGGTGTGAAAGTGATACGCGTTCAATAGAAACCATGCACGAATAAAAAAAATGATCTTTTTCTCAGGTTAGCGATAGGCAGCATGGTATACTCTTACATCTGTAGGCTTACAGTATGATGTTCTAGGTTAAACTGTGAGGTTCACTAGGTTGGGTGTACAATACAAGTAATACATTTTTAACTTGCTATATTTCGATGTAACCTGGTTGTAAGTTTAAGGGCAAAAACCACGACATCCAAGAGCAGTAAATGGTAAGAAACTTGTGTTGCAGTTTTCTAAGGAGGCTACCTGAAAGGTTTCCTGAGAATCGGCCACAGTTCTACCGAAAACTCATTGTCGCAATCACTTGCTTTTTTTTTTTTTTTTGCAACCAAAGTCAGCAGTTTTCATTACGGGGTTTTCTTATTTCGTTTTTTATTTGGCTGAAAGTGGTTGGTTATATGATACGTAACAATTCTTTCTTCCTTTACTGACCGACAAACGTTTTTCTCTATAATAAATGTTTTATACTGTTTGGAATTCAAAGCAGTTCTATTTAATCTGCTGACCAAATTGTGCCCGAGTCAACAAATAAACATATATACTGTATATACCATTTGCACCTAAGACGCCACAGGCTCTTGCACAGATCTGTATATAGGTCACATGCACTATGTAGGGCATTGCGTACTGTTGGGTCCAAACCTCACAAGCAACTACTCCAAAAACAATAACACAATTACTCAAGCTGAAGCAAATACAGTTTTATAAGGACGTGCTGATCCCATTTTGTCATATTTGACCCGATGCTCTGAGTGTTGTCCTGTGCCTGAGATTAAAGATGCGACTTTGGACACAATTTCTCATATAACAGTATACTCTAACAAAGTGAATACACAAGAATACAGGAGTATGGGTGTGACTTTTTAACAGACAAAAATAGTGCTGGAATCATCCAATTTGTAAATAAATACAAATTGTAGTGTTATGACAATTTGTTAAACATAATTTTAATATGTAGATAAATTTCAATTATTTAAAAAAAAATCTTTTTCTTAAATAACTATACTGGCACTTTTTTTTTTTTTTTTTTTTTTAATTAATGATAATAAAAAAAATAGATCTTGGAAAATATATCCAAATGACGTTTGAAATGTGTGTGTGAGAGTGAGAGTGTGTGTATACCTGCAGTGGTTCAGTGGGCATGTGCAGCAGGTGAGTGGGTCTCTCAGGGTGGTGTTGCTGCCCTCCGTTGCTCTCCTGCTCGTAGATGGCGTCCCTCTCCGACTGCGAGAGGCTCAGAAAGCGCCGGATCATGGACAGGTTCTCCCACAGTGTGCGGTTCTCCGGGGACGGGTCCTCCTTCCAGCGCAGCAGCTCGCACAGCCAACCCTGCTCACACACACACACACACACACATGCAGAAACACGTACGCATGAACTCAGGGTCACATTAACACCGCGGCACACATCTTCCAGTATGTGGAAATACTTTGGCTAGAATTCATATAGAATTTATATTTATATTATACAATATTATACAATATATACAGTATATGAAAAAAAATATTATGGATAAACTAGTATGTGTGTGTGAGAGAGAGTGTGTGTGTGTGTGTGTGATTTTCAAACAGTATGTAATATAATATTATATGTTAAGGGTTCTAGAATGTACAATTCTTTAAAGTTTATTGGAATTTTTTATTTTTTTATCTCACTTCTATTTTTTTCTTAGTGCTTCATTAACTTTATTATATTATATAATATAATATTATATAATATTATATAATATTATATTATATTATATTATATTATATTTTTGGTTTTGTTTCTGATTTTCCCCCCCTTTTTATCTAATTATTTATTTATTTGCTGCTTTGTTTCTCAGTGCATTCATTTAAGAAAAATAAACAATTAAAATAAAATTAGTATATTTTAAGTAGAGTATTGATTAATTAGTCTTTTTTTTTTTTTTTTTTTTTTTAGAATTTTTTAAAATAGAAAACATGTTAAGTACAGTATTAATTTATTTTATTTTATCTATTTTTTACATAACATTAAATCCATATCTATTTATTTAATTTTGTATTTTATTTATATTCACATTTACAGTGATAAACAATTCGATTTATTAATTCAATAATTCATGTAATAATGTCATCCTTTAGCTCGAAATCTATTTACTTTAATATTACTATTATTCGTTTATTAGCCGTTATCTTACAGTTGCTAATGGACTTTAATTATCGTTAAATATTTATTAAAATTGCTCAAAAAATTTGTCAGGAAGCACGATTTCAGTCGCTGGCCATCTTTTCTACTGGCCTGTGCCGCAACAGATCAGCCATTTTAAACTGTGCATCACTGTGCAGAACCACACACACACACACACACACACACACACATATACACACACACACTGCACAGAAGGTGTTCCTCTCCACCGCTGCACAGAAAGCAACAGAAGGGGTGGCGAGATGTGTGTGTGTGTGTGTGTGTGTGTGTGTGTGTGTGTGTGTGTGTGTGTGTGTGTGTGTGTGTGTGTGTGTGT
>JAQMYL010000019.1:3454836-3466848 GCA_030014365.1 Clarias pachynema
CCCCCCCCCCCCCCCCCCCCCCCCCCCCCCCCCCCCCCCCCCCCCCGACCAGCTGCCCAGGGAGCGCACATTACGAGATGGAGCCGGAGATAAGTGCTCTCCCCGGCCCCTTTTTCAGCTGCGTAATTAGCACAGTTCTTATCTGCCGCTTAATTCACATTCACACCAGCCATGAATGGGGAGTGCAGGCGCATGCAAGGGGGGGCGGAGGGGGGGGATGAGCGAATGCATGCACGCACATCCACACAGTCACACTTATACACATATATACACATAATCACTCAGACACACACACATATATACATTATATACACTTACAGACGTGTATATATATATATATATATATAAGAAAACATGGCAGGCAGACAGACACCCATAAACACATACACACACACAGTCTTAAATATATACATATCCACCTGATAACACGACTACAAACACACAGTATATTCTCTTTAAGATCTTTCTCTCTCCTTCCTTCTCTCTCTTTCTCCTGGTGCTTATACACGGAATAAAACACTCTTTTTCTAAAGACGTTATAGAAAACTAATCAACGTCGAAGAATTGCCGTTCCTGTTAATACTTTGAAGTTGATTATTTTCCAATAACGCAATGCCTTGAAGTGTTTTATTCCTTTTTTTTTTTTTACGACCGCAGTAATTTGTCACTTATTCTGCATTAAAAAAATAAATTTATTATTTATTTACGGAAGAACATGTTGCGCATTTTTATCCGTTCATCACTAAATCTCTGAGAACAAGTTAGCTCGTGTTATCGCAGTCATTCATTCCCTCATCCCCCCCATAATCAGTTCAACATTGTTAAACAGAAGTTTTTATCAATCCGTCTTCTTTCGGGAGTTTGGTTTCATGGAAAGTCGGCGAAACTAATTCCTGTGAATTAGCCGTTACCATAGAAACCATGACGTATCCCGTTAACGAGTACGTGAATATGAACCTGTAGTACAGAAACAGTTATCGTAAATGACTCGATGCCTCCTTACCAATCGGAAAGCGATATATATATATTTACTTTATATAGAACCGACTATGTAACACGCAGCAACCGAACTGTGTTTTTTTTTTTCCAGAATTCCCAAAAAGGGAGATGTTCTCAGAAAAAAAAAAAAACACGCTGCCTGGGTTACTCTTTCTGCGCCATGCTGCCCCTCCCTTCATTTCTCAGCTTTGAACTCCCTTGAACAAAAACAGTGGTTTGTGCATCAAACTGTAATTTGGTAAAAGAAAGGTATCTGGCACTGTGATCAGCGCAATCAGCGGAAAAAAAAACGGGGGCCTCCGATATTTCCAGATAATTTAGGGCTTTTCACTCATTTTTTTATTTTTTTTTTCCCCCTTCTTTCGGCATCAAACGCGATCCTGCGAAATCTTCGACTTGCGCACGCGGATATTCCAAACCTTTAATAACGGGGCTCGGCTGCCGTTTCTTTAATTAGTTTTAATAGAGAGAATCAGGCGGTAATTTGGTACACACAAGCCTGTATTCAGCTGTAGCTTGTTCTCTGGGTGAGATAATGGCGTGGGCTTAGCACAGACGGGACAATATAAACACGTTTGTTTAACGTTGAAACATCGTCTGCTGTTCGCAAGGCCACAATAAAGCCTGCGCCATTATGGCTGTAAATTACCAGGCTGTGTTTTGGGGTGAGCGTGATTCTCGTGAGTCTTTTCTTTCATCCCACTTTCTAAGGAGACGCTTTCCTGAGCCTCTTTGTAGTTGCAGGATGATGTTGCTGTTTCTTTTCTTTTTTTTCCGTCTGGTTGAAGTGAGACGTTTCGACTCAAAACTGACCTCTGAGAAGTCAGTCGGACGGTTGAAGCGTTTTTTCATTCTTTAACTTTTTTAAGTCACAGATTTAAGACTGGCAGCTTATATGTGCCTCATACCCTGAGTCTTACCAGTGTGTACAATGGACTATCAATGTGTGTAATTACTGTCCACAAGAAACTCGGCGATGTTGGGTCATGAAGTGTACAATAACAAAACTACTATACTGTAAGCAACGGTATGAAATGATCCCAGCTCCATCCACGCAGCATTCAAATCAACATGGCTGACTTGGAAAGCTTTCAAGCGACAATAGTAAAGCCAATCTCAAAAAGCTTTCGAACCAAAAATTCTGACTGTCTGACCAATTGGAGGCGGGGTTACAGAGTGGAAGACTTTCAAGCAAAAAAACATAGCAAAGAAACGTACACTAATGCTCATCCGGTTACTTTAGGACATTTATTTAAACTATATTTTTCGGTTTATAAAATCATTTGCAAGGACCTTACAAAAAGTCGGCACATCTGTATTCATGGCCAGTAGTAAATTCTTTCAGTCTTGATTCTAATTTTACAGATTTAATGATGAATTATTTAGCTTCGCATAATGATGCTAATGCTAATCAATGCTTATTTCTTTTGCACGACTACCAAATATCACCCAAAAACTTTTTGTATGAATTCTTCATATCCTTGATATAATTTAATGACACAATAAACATCCGACTAACGTTGGCTCCAAGCTCATTCCTGCTAACACCCCAAAAACCGTGTATGGCGTTCACATGGAATCATTCCACGCTAATACTTAGGTGTTGAAGCGGCTCGGCTTATCCCGTACCTGGCTCTTGGAAGCGGCGACCTTGGCGAACATGGCCTGTGACACTTTGGCCCTCTTCATCTCCTGCTGGATCTCGTCGTAGATGGACGAGCTGATGTTGAGGACGGAGCTCTCCTGCTTGCCGTTCCACTCGGACGCCAAGGGCAGGGGCTTCACCTGGGGGGGCAGCCGGGACGCCTTCTCAATCCAGCATAGAAGGGGGCGGAGTTTTAGTTACATTTCCAACAAGTGCATCATTCAATCAAGAACTGTCAGTAATACACACGGCTAAAGAAAGAGTACAAATCTAATGATGGCGGACGGATAAAAAAAACACACGCAGTCACAAAACTGCCAGGCGAATCCTGGATTACCTGTTACTGAAATACCTTGCAGGAACAAATCAAGGTAAGTGGACTTTAAATAATTATAATAAACTTAATAAAGACTTTTTTATATCTTCATTTAGGACATTTCAGTACTAATCTAAAAAATAAAAAATAAAAAAATGACAAGAAGCCAATTTGCTTTGATTTACTGCTAAATATTTCATGATGAATTTTACAGCTTTATAGACTGACTTCGTTTGCATGTTCAATATTTAAAAATAAATAAATAAATAAATAGATAAATAATCAAGACTATTTTAATTTTATCCCAAATACAGTTAATTAGGCAAGACATATGGCAAGACAACTGGGGAATTTTTTTTTTTTTTTTTAACGCAGTGTTGCTTTTTAAAAGAAAAGAAAAGAAAGAAACACTATAACATCATTATAAATTAAATGATTATTAAAAATTAGACATGACATTTAAAAAAAAAAAAGATTTTAATCAAGATATCAATATCATATTATAGAAAATGTATCGTCCAGCCTCATTATAGCCTCAGGAAATAAAACAGCCCAAATTATTCCATTAGTTATTAATATTTCCTACATGTACTTTTATTCCCCCCCCCCCCCCAATCCAGTGTGTGTGTGTTTAATGTGTGAATTGAAAAAGTACTCACAGGAGATATCCCAACAGGAATCCTAGGGTTCCAGTCCTCTGGTCTGATGTTGTTACATTCTTCTCTTCTGGGCTGCACACACACACACACACACACACACACACACACACACATATTTAAATGCATTTAACTCCTCCGGACCGTGCGACTTTAATCAAAACTAATCTAATATTCACGACACTCTACATTTAAAATGAAGAGCCACCCTTCCTGATTAATCGGCTTAATGTCTCTTTAGAGGACAAGGACTCTGCTGAACATTATCACCACTCCTATCTTTTAAATGCGCTCGCTTGTTTGAAGACTTTCGTAATGTAAATCGGGGTTGAGCCGTGTCTTTCGATCGCGCGATAGCGTCGGTGGCAGAAACTTGCACGGACTCGCTTAGTATGATCGTCCATTAAAATACATTCTACATGGGCATTTTAATGATAGTTTAAAAAAAACAACAACAACAAAAAAAAACAGCCAAAGCATCCGGCTTGGTGATATGAAAGGGCTGAGTCGCTGATGTGTACGCGTCAGGTTGGTATGCCTTACTACGGGTACGCTCTTGGCACACGGAACCTCGACAGCCGGAGAGATAACTGGTAGCACATCAGGCAATATGTTTGAGACATACTGTTTGCAGCGCCGTAAACACATGGGTGTGTGTGTGTGTGTGTGTGTGTGTGTGTGTGTACAATATATGCCATGCTTTTTTTTCTTTTCTTTTTTTTTTTTCCAAGAATGATTAAACATCAGATTTCCTGTTATGCATTCACATTTCATATAGTGGACATACCTAAAACAACAACATGACTCATAAACACAGTAGAACGTCTCGAAAAGTAGGCTGTGCAGGATCTCGCATGCCTGATGAACCAAATAAACAAGAGTAACGGCTGAACTAACCGAGTCGGAGTAGCAGCTGATTCTGGGATCTGAACTGGAAAGCAGCATCTGGTTCACTCCTACACTCTGGTTTGAGCACACACATTCACACAAACACACACACACACACACACACACACACACACACACACACACACACACACACATAAACACTTGAGTAAACACCAATGGCGTCCCAGCCTCTGCTACTGTGCAAAATCTCAGTGTTGAATGAGCAGGAGAGGTTTGGGGGGGGCTTTGTCCTGAATTTTAAAAAGAAAAACGGACTTTGTGTCCACTACGCACATTTAAGTGCACTAAGAGTATGTATTGAGGATGTTATGACACGTCGCTAGTACTAGTACTATATACAGTGCAGTGTATATAAATATGGCAAATTTAATGTTAAACTGCATAGAGCATTTCTATAGTGATAGGATGACTTGGTTAGATTTAGGCTGGATAGAAAGGAATTTGTTCATTTGACTTTTTTGATTTTAACAAGAAATCTATTCACAAAGCTTCATATGCCTAAAAGTTGCTCCTAGTGATGAAATTCTAAGAAAATTCTTAGAATTATGACATTTTCTTAGAATTTCCTCTTAAATTTAGGATTAAATCTTAGTAAAAATAAAAATGATTCACGAAACATCTTACATACCATCCTAAGGTAAACATTGTTAAGAGTAGAGAGGAGGACTGTTAAGAGGCTTAAGAGTTTCTATAGCAGAGGACAAAATGGTGGAAAGAAGAAATATTCTCCCAACACTGAACATAAAGCTAAAAGTAAACACTGCTCTTCTGTCCAATTTGGTTTTCTTGTTGCTTTACGTCCTTCCATCTCTCTTGGATTGTTGACTACATACCATCCAAAAGTGCCACTTTACTTTACTAATAAACTTAAATAAACTGGTAAAAGCTGAGCCATTTTGCTCCCATCAATCTAAAATGGATCACAAGTAATAAAATCAGTTTGGTAAATAAATGTAAGAACTTAAATATAGTAACTGCCGTGAAATTGTTTGCTTCAAAAGTAGACACATTTTCAACATTTGGTTGTTTTAGTTAACTTTAAGCTATTTAGCCTATAACAGAAACTTTGTATAAAGTAGCCTGTAGTCATGATTATACAATGTCTTCATATACAAACATTATGATTTCACTGTTCTATTATCATATATTATATTTTCACAAAGAGCGCATTTCAAGACCTTTGCAGAGGTCAGAGGTTATTTTTTTATCAACCAATCACAGTCCTTGAATTGCTGCATCATCCCAAGCAACGGGGTCGACCACACCCCCTATCACTACACCCCCTCACTAAGATGTACTTTTGTGTACTTTGCTTAGTCAGAGTTGCTCTGAAAAGTTTCCTAAATCGCTTTAAGTCTAAGACTTCCAGCTAGAACTTTTTAAGCTAAGATAGGAGCTCTCTGAGAGAATTCTAAGAAGCTTTGTGAATAAAAATGTCTGTATGATACAACTTATGTAAACGTACTGTATGACGACTCTCGCTATAAGAGCTGACCAGCTACCTACAAATATAGTGTAGTATAACCGGTGCAAGTTTTTTTTAATATTCAGATTATGTCGTCAAGTACAATGCTGCACAATTACGCGCATAAAAATCAAAATCTCAATATGGGCCTGTGCAATTATTTAATCGCAAATGTGTGTAATTTATTGCAGGTAATATAGTCGGGTATTTATGTAGAGTTTGTCAATTATTATCTAATTTTAGGTTGATTAAAAAATATTGGCAAACATCTTCTGAATAAGAAACTTTCGGTTAGCATAAATAAATACATTTTAATATAAAAACTGACATTTAATTGTTAAATTTTGCAGTTTAAACTGCGTTTTTTATCAAATTGTACAGCTCTAATATTAACTAACATGGTCTTGTGCTTTGTTATACTAAAAGCACTTCAGTCGGCTATTGAAACGTATTGATGCGAGTGTCTGGGTCCTGAAAAGTTTTTCATATATCTATGTTTTCTAAGGAGAATTATGACAGATGGATCTACCTATACACACCACCGTATACAGTACCGCCGACTGCTGAGTCATCAGTGCTGTGCGGCTTGAGCTCGCCACGATTAAATGAATGTGAGTGAAATTTCCAACAGTGAGAAAAACATTAAATAGTGAAAAAGTAATGACTGTTTTTATCTCTGTGCTACATCAAGAGATTATTCTTGCTTAAAGCAGACTAGTTACCTGGACAGGGCGTGTCGGAGGTGTGTTAATAAGCGGCGCGGGACCCATGGAGGACGCCGCCGTTAAACTCCTCTCCCTCTCTTCCTGATAAATACGGTCTCTTTCAGCCTCGGGTAACTGCAGGAAGTTCTGCATGGCCCTCAGGTTCACCAGCAGGGACTGAGACGCCGTTTTGGGGTCTTCCTCTTTTCTCAGGATCTCCGACAGTAATCCCTGCGCGAGACAGCGACCGAAGATTAACTCTCAGAAAAAAAGCGTCATGGGCTCGGGTTAAACACTCCAGCACGTGTACTGCAAACAATTAGTTGGAAACGGTTACGTAATTTAATACGACTGTTATGAACCGTGCTGCGCTCCATCACTTCCCTACTCTTTTTCTGGAACCTCTACAGACACAGACGCTGTGATGTACCACAAGCAGTGTTCATTAAACAGCTGTCAGAGAGTCTACGATAAATATTACAAGAGCTCTGTGGAAGGAAAAAAAAAGGCACCTCCCTTCAAAATCTCGTATAGTGGAGAATAATAACCGAGGCTGACAGTTTGCGTGAAAAAAAAAAAAGCGAAGAAAAAAAAACATGACTTTATGTTCACGCTCCACAATTTCCAGTTGATTCTTATCACTTTCACACGACATCAAAGCTACATGGAGCTGTAGTGAACTTTTCCCCGAGCTATGCAGAACATCTTCCTGACATTATCTCTGATGCAGGTGCGAGGGGGAACAAAAAAAATAAATCAGTGACCAGGTGCAGGCTCCCCGTGCACTGCTGGAGAGCCAGGTTAGGGGTGGACATATCATAAATTTATCGTTTTATCTTTTTTTTTTTTCTTTTTTTTTTTTGTTTATGTAAAAACTCCAGTATGTTTCCCGGTGCCTGGTTTTAGTTTCCTGAGAACATTACTGACTAGGCTAAAAAGCTGCACCTAATGTTAAGTTATCTAAAGCTATTTAGCTAGCTACATGCCAGGGGTAGCTCAGTGGTTGGACTACGGTTCGGAAGATCCCAGGTTCAAACCCCACAACCACCAAGTTGCCATGGTTGGGCCCTTGAGTAAGGTCCTTAATCCTCAATTGCTAAGATGTATAATGAGATAAAAATGTAAGTCGCTCTGGATAAGAGCGTCTGCCAAATGTAAATGTAAATATAGACCGAGTGATGTTCATGAAGTATAGTCAGTGGGTCTGTGGTGTTTTTTTTAACATAATGGTGGAACCTACATACCAACGTTCTTATATTCGGGGGTCCAAGCACCAAAGCCTGATATAATGTGTTCTATTGGTAGAAAGTCTTATTTAAATATTTTTAATTCCATGAAATAAACTTTACTTGCAAAGTTTTGTCAGTGTAAGCCAGACGTAGTGTATTTTGTAATTTTTAGAAATTCAGATGAATTGCCAGTGTGTCTGTACAAAAAAAAACATTCAAACAACAAACTTTTCATGGAAGGAAAAGACATTCCACGCTTTTTGTCCATTTTTTCCATTTTTGTATTGGTCGGGATGTAAACGAGCCAATTAGATTAGTTTCCTAGTGTGACCTCACATAAGAAGACCTCCCTCCCCCGGCTCGTTGCTCAGTGACTTACTAGCGCAGAAGCTCATTTACATAAACACCAAAGTGGAACATTCGGAGGAGGAGTGAAACAGAGGGAGTCTGAGGTATAAAAATACATTATCTGATTATCTGAATTGCATTTCAGCTGGCGCTCTGAGAACTATCAAAAAAAATTGTAAAATATGGGCCCTTTAAAACAAAAAATAAAGCTACAGGATGTATTGAAAACGTTTGTTTTGTGAATGCGAATACAGAGCAGGGTCTTGTTGTTAAACCTGCTTATCCGCTGGGCTAAGAAGCTGATCCACCAGTTTAGCGTTGTGCCACATGGAATTGTTTGGTATCTCATAAAGACTCGATTATATGTTGTCCATAAACGCTCCATCTTGAAGCTGGAATTTCTTCCTCAGCACATAGTTTGGTTGAATTAATCAGGCAACACGCATCAGCAAACAACACAATCAATTGTCTTTGCTAGTCATTATATTATCTATGCTATTATATCCTTTGAAGACAACTAGTCGACGCTGCTAAACCTCAGACGCAGGACAGTGAGAGCTAATACTGCAAAAGTCTCGCTGCAAATCTATGCATCTCTCATTCCATCCTGATCTCCGTGACAGCAGTCTAGCCTTGTCTGTTTATTCCCACAACAGCGAGCATAGAGCCTCCATCTCCGAGAGCATTCCACCGCTTGTTACCAGAGAACAGTGATTAGCGTAATATGGCCTACTTGTAGTGACACGCATCAGGCAAACGTGTCATACCTGATGTGTGGCGCTCCGCTGCTAAGGGAATGATTCAGCATTCTGGATGTCAACAAAGCAGTTTCATGGTCAACAAAAGAAACCTGGAATTAACGCGCTTGATACTGCACAGTACATACGTGCGTACGTGTACGCTGTATCAAACTGAGAACAGAGAAAAAGTTGCTGGTTCGATTATGATATGAATATATTTACAGGAATGATCGACAGGAATTTCCAGAGTGTAAATGTGATTCATCGATGTAAATTAGCAAGTTTTTGCAAATCCTTTAAAACCACACGATTCGTCTGGCGGCGAAATTTCCGTTCTCAGAGAACGCCTTCGCAAATAATTCTAGGTTAAAGTTTACGAGGATGAGGACAAAAATTATAAACCATAATTGTCATGATTAACGACCTGTGACAAAATCATGTCGGGAAAACCTAATAAGGAGCAAAGAATGACTCGGCAATTATTCAGATAATTCATCTAAAACAGATTCTAGCCAGGTCCATTAGCTAGCATTTAGCATTCGTCTTAATTTTTAGCATTTCAATAAAAATATCTGAATATCTTTACTGAATATCTGAAGTGTACTAATGGGAAAAAACAAGGATATATATATATATATATATATATATATATTTTTTTTTTTTTTTTAAGTCTTAATCTTTTGGCTTAGCGTGTGCAATCGAATAACAAGCTAATCAAAGCAAACAAGATCCTGAACCTAAAAATAGCAAGCTTTAGGGAAATCCTTCCCTCTCAACCATATATGTAGCTGTATATTAGGGATCAACAGGAACCACCCGATCCTAAAATTATCACCATATCTAGGTGCCGATTCAATTTGCGATTCAGTAATTATCACAAATTTAAAACTCCTACTCCTAATCAATATTTTTTTTTCTCAGTTCCACCATGGACGGAGTCAGCTGTGACTTGGGATCTTCATAATCAAAGACGGTTGTTGTACCTGAGTCCTGTTGAACGCGACGCGAGCGAACACGGCCTGCGAGATCCCGGCTCTCTTCAGCTCGTCCCTCACCCACTGGTAGATCTCGGAGGAGACTTCTGTATTGGAGGACACCTGCGAATCCATGGGTTTGCTGAGCGCCCGGCTGACCGGCGGGTGGTTCAGGTACTGCTGGTTCAAGGACTGCTGCGCCAGGAGCCTGTTCACGGCATACTGCTGGTTCAGGATCTGCGCCATGACAATCTGTTGGTTGACCAGCTGAGGACTGATGGGGCTGGACACCAGGCCGGGGTGGAGACCGGGAAGCTGGGCACGACCTGGGGCCTGACCGCTGTGGGCAAGAGGCACCGGGGACGGAGGCTGCTCGGCCGTGCTGCCCGGGATGGGCTGCTGACTGAAGCTTAGGTGGTTGGTGCCGGGCGGCGAGAGCTCTGACAAGCCGTCCATTTCGGCTAGAAGACACAGAGGGAAAAAAAGAGCGAGAAGTTTTAAAGCTAATAGTTTTATACGGAATCAAATCAATAATGCATCTAATCACTTAATAGCTACGCTGGTGTGGCATTCATATGTGGAAAAATAAGTTTAAGTTTCCCCCTAATAGTCGAGAACGTGAAAGAAGGAAGCACTTCACTTATTAGGTGAAGTGTGATGGGAAAAAGCAGCTATTGAGACAGACTTTACAAGCTGCAAGGAGAACAAGGAGAAGACACGAAGCTGCGTAACGGCTTTTAATGCATTGATGCTTTAGTTGCTTGTTTCAGCCATGTATTGAATACAGCAAATCTCCAAAAGGTGACGGAGGGACAAACCAACTTGAGACTAAAGACTAAATACATTTGAACAGCAGTTAAAGCTGCTAATCTGTCCAAGGCACACATGTTGATCGAGCGCCGGACACGTGAGAATCATCAAAAAGAGCTCATGACCTGCAAGTTGGCGGCGTCCCAAATTAGTTTAAAACGTCCATGACCCGATCATGTGAGCAATAACAACAGGCCTCGCATCTGTACGGCCAAAGAGCAGAAAGCCTGAATCGCCCTTTATTTTCCAAGAACGCGAGCTGGCCGGTATGAAATTTTCCGGATAGATATAGCTGGAGCTGGAGTCTCACGGACAAGCCCTCGCGCCTGGGCTAGCCTCGACACGACCGGGAGAATGAGGCATCTATTTGGTACTGTTGATGGTATTTACTGTTATAAATATCTCAGCCCTTTTTAATTGACGTGCGCGAGCCCGCAAAACAACGGGCTGGAAAATCCGAAAATGAAAAGGTCTGTTGTGAGCGTGGAGGTTTATGCGCGAGGCCATGGCGTCACGGCTCCTCCAGACGTTCGGGGCAAATTAGTTTAAAAGGATTTGTTTAAATCAGGAGAAATTAAAGAGGTTTCGACACCTACGCGTATAAATGCGAGGCAAAATTCAGGCAGGGGGGAAAAAAATAAAAAAACGTTTCCAAAGATTTATTTTATTTTTATTTTTTTAAGGGGAAGAAAAGTGCATTACGGCAACTTGTCAAAATTTCAATGAGAGATCAACAACAGATTAAGAGCATGGAATCTGTCCAGATACCTAGACAATAATCACAGGAACACAAGCTCGGGTCTTTAGTGACGGCAAACACAAAGGGAGCCACTGCTGTTCCTTTCAGTAGGGGCGAAAAAAAAAGTGAGGGGGCTCAATAATAATCAAAGGCTCCTCATAATCCCCCTCATTCCGGCAGTCTGATGTTACGGTGCGCCTTCGCGTTCGCTTTTGCGTTCTCAAAGTGCTGGGGGCAAACACACACACGCATACACACATCACACACACACACACACACACAAATCACGCACATATAATATGTAAATGCAAATTGACAGGAAGGAGCAAAATGTTTGAAGGCCCTGCTGAAGGAGACACAGAACGGGAGTTCCTTCTGTGGAATCTGGCGTTCAGCGAGTTGGGATTAGCGGTACAATAGTAGAGGGAATGTGGGAGCGAGAGAGAGAGAGAGGGGGGGGGGGGGGGGGGGGCCCCTG
>JAQMYL010000019.1:3466948-3496459 GCA_030014365.1 Clarias pachynema
CCCCCCCCCCCCCCCCCCCCCCCCCCCCCCCCCCCCCCCCCCCCCCCCCCCCCCCCCCCCCCCCCCCCCCCCCACCCTGAGAGAGGCCCAAGAGAACAGCAGGACTCCATCTCACTTCATTGCCGCGCAGTCGGACATCTTTCACACACACACACACACACAGACACACACATACACACATCCCCCACACTCGACACAACCTTAAAGAGCCCCGGCTCACACTGCTCTCATCTAAACCGAATCTCAAAAACAACTCTGTGACCGCGCACGCTAGTTCTGCTAATTGTGGCACCCCGGGTTAAACGTATCGCGTGCCTCCCGAGCATCATTATGGCACGCTGAGCGCCGCTCGGAGGCACCCGAACCATGATTAAGTCGTAAGGGGAGTGGCCGGCTGTGTCACATGACCTACCTACTGCGGTGGCACGTGGGCTGTCATGGAGGACGCACGTCCCCAGGTAGCCCTCCAGCTGGGAGGGTTGGCGCACGACTGCGCATGTCGGCACACACACACACACACACACACACACACACAAATATACATACAAACACACAGGTGTGGAAAGAAATAGAAAGTGTTAGTGTGGAGGCACAAGAACGTGTGCACAAGGGGGGTTGGGGAGGGCAGGCGTTGCATCAAGTGGCCCGGCAGGATATTAAATGTGTCAGTGTGACTCACTTCGAGAGGTGTTTGTGGGGTTTTTGGGGTGTGTAACAAACGATAACTTCAGTTACGCTCACGGGATGTGAAGCATTAAAATGTTTTTAAGTTTATCCCTTTAATTGAAAATTTTATTTTACATCCAATAAAAAAAATCTGAATATTAACATCAATATCAATATTCTATTAATGTGAGTAAATACTTTAAAAGTTTGTTTTTTAATAACAATTACAGTTTTAAAAATGAACTGAAAGCAGCTAACTTTAAGGTAAAGATTTATGCAGAATTTTTTTCAATTGTAAAATACAAACTTTCTTGATAATAAGTTTGTGTCTTTTTTATATTTTGAAAATATAAATAAATATAAACATATACAATACACACAATATATGGACAATAAAAAAAATACATTTTTAGCTCAATATTTTTTATCATGATTAGGTTGGGACTTTGCATTGACTTTGTGTATAGTGTAATTTTTTTGTCATGTACATTTAGTCATAAACAAACTGACTAAATACCAGCTGATTTGGAATTTTGTACTTGATCTTAAAATGAAAACTGTATTCAAACTTTTAAAATTCAAATCTTTCAAACATTTAAAAAAAACAGCTTTCCTTTTTCAATAATACATATAATTTTTCATATAAATACAAAAAAATTACTTTGGCTAATGGAATTTTTTTATATTGCAATTAAAATAAAATATTTTTAATAATTTATTTAAGGGTTCCTATACGCTTGGGAGTACTCTGAGATCATTACAGGCTTTGCTATATTATAAAAAACAAACTCAAGAATCAATGGTCCATTATGTTCTGAGGTTAATTAATGCTTGTTAATTTATTTGTATATTTGGTTTATGTATTTATTTATCTGTTAAAACCTTCAGAAATACAGAAATTTTAAACTACTGTATAGAACTTCAGAACTACAGAAATTTAGAACTATACACATTTACAACTACAGTATAGAATTGGACAAGTTAAAAAATTTAGAACTATAGAAATTTAAAACTAGAAAACTTTAGAACTATGGATATTTAGAACTTTAGACCTGTAAAAGTTTAAAAATGCAAAATTACAGACATTTAGAATTATAAAACTTTAGAATTACTGAACTTACTACTAGTTACTACGGTATACTTTAGAACTTTGTAACTACAGAAACTACAGAACTACAGAAATTTAGAACTAAATTTAGAAATTTAGAACTATAGATATTTAGAAATTTAGAACTATAGATATTTTTTCTGTATTTTTTTCAAGGTGCATATGTGGACTATAATTCTTTTTTATTTACACTACACGCTAATTTCTAGGTAAAACATACCACGCACAAAAAAGATTAATAGGCAGCTTAAAATCAGTCACCTAAGAGATGAGCAAAAGTATATTTTAGTCCCTTTTTATTCCTTCAAATGTGGTCAGGGCTGTCATGTACAATTTCCAGGACTGTGTTATGGTAGCAAACAACAGAAGTTTAAACAGCATCCGATTTGCTGTCATCGATCTCCACAGATACATTTATATGCTTAATTATTTCCAGTCTTAATCAACTGGCAGCACACCGTAACCCATCGAGCCCTTTACCATGAGTGCCAATTCTGTTTAATGCCAAAATATTCAATAGAACAGAGTGGGTACAGTACCACACCCTCATGCTGAGATGTTCATCTTCGAGTTGCGTTTTGTCTCTCAAACCTCGCCGTCTGACATAATGTTTTTCAAGGTAATAAAAACAAACGAAAAAGATAATAATTTTACCATCAATACACTATAATAATTCAACATGTGCTGTAAATGTAGTAGCCGTATCCGATGTAGCGAGTATTAACCTGGTAAACTCTGGTCTTTGTTTTGTGTAACTGTTGTAATAAATTGTCTTTTTAATTTTCAGGAAGTCATTATTACCATTGTAACGTAACATATAAAGTGTAGGTCAAATAATGTTTTAACGTAAAAAAGGGGGGGGGGTATGAATGGCAGGTGTAATGAGACAGAGTAACAACACGTGTAACACGACGCTGCGGCCGTTCGGCTTACCCATCATATCTTTTGTCTTCTTGAAATGTTTGTACCAACGTCCAAATTCCTGACACTTCGCCGCAGACACATTTGCATAGTAAGTGCTGTTCACGATGGAAGATATCATGCTCTGCAGAAAGAGAGAGAGAGAGAGAGAGACGGGGAGGGGTGGACATGGTGTTAAGTTTCCGTGTGGTTCAAAGTGTAACACCTTACCGTTTTCAACATGACACTGTTTAACACGCGCTACATTTGACTTGAATTTATATCTGCACTGGCTCTTTTTTTTTTTTTTTTTTTTTGGAGCACGATATTTGCATTAAAGTTTGTCGTGGTTTAAAAAAGAAACCATATTTCTAAACATGACAGCTCAGGAGAAATGAATCATGTCCGCCATTTGGTCTAAAAATGAAAATGCGAGGAACGATATTTTAAAAATGCTAGTTAACTTCAGTACAGAATCACAATCAATCAACACTTTTGCTATGCATATAACCACCACGAACCACGGTGGATTGTTTTCCTACACCGGCACACCCTGAAAACTTTCACACCGCATCAATTTTCCAATGCTGAAAATATATATATATAAAAAAATAAAATAATAAAATCGACTATACTCTACGTATACGTTTATAGCTACGTTTAAAGTTCCATTAATCTCACTTACGTTATAGCAGCTATAAACAGCCGTTCCCTCACCAGCTTTGCCTTTTTCTCTCTCCTGAAGATAATACAACAAAAAATAAAGCAGTTATGTGACTAAAAAAAAAAAAAAAAAAAACGCAAATTTTAAAACCCTGATGACGCTGCAGACTCTTTAATAACTTGTTACTATAGAAACAATGGCGTATTAGTACAAGCGCATTAATATATTAATAACCCCGGGATTTGGAGTTGCTTATAAGGAACAAACAAACCAAAAATCAACCAATCAGAATCGAGCGTTCCAGACCACTGTGGTATAATATATGAACATAGCACTGATTATCAACATGTCTGTTTAAAATACATGGAATTTCTTCTCAGAGGTTAAGAGGCAGCCTGCCAGGTAAGACGAGCTTGAGGAGTGAGATAAGAAAAAAAAAAAAAACACCACGGCAGCCTTGTATGCAGGAAGATTTACTATCCAGATAGCTGAACAGATGACGCTTTGGGGATTTCTTGTCTGCGCTAATGCGAGTCGCACTGGCAAGCTGCTTTAAAAGCCAGTGTCGGTTCGAGAGGCCACACAGCGAGAGCTTCTCCTCTCACCCGTTGTTCAGTGGTGTCCCTTTTCATTCTGACGCATTCCTTACAAATTCTGTTTCATTAAGCCTCAACACTTAACACCTTAATGGCCCCGGGCTCAGTCCCACACACAGATATGAGAAGCCGCCCTGATTGTTATAAATATTCAAAGGACGAAACCATCTGTTTTGAAATTACAGGTCTAGCGGCTTTAGCATTCCGTATAATACGAGCGCCCAGGGACAGTCACGCCTCTTCCTTCGCGGACGATCGACTCGATCTGCTCTTACGGCGCAGAATTTTTCGGAATGCGGCGCGGCCGCGGGGCAGGGGTCATCGCGAGACGCTAATCGCACAAATTTACACCGTTAAGAACCCGAAAAGAAATACATAAAAAAACCCGGATGTTCTCCGAGCTAAAGTGTGGCACATGAACTGCAGAAAAACGGGGCAGGATGGCGGAGTAACGGCTCAGTAAAGACCGAGGCTGCTGTGTATGCTCGAGAAGGACGATTAACCTTTATTGCTAGTGTGCGCACAGCTGGGGAGATGAAGAGAACGAGGAAAAGGTGCAGTCGAAAAAAAAAAAAAAACGAGAGAGAGTCTCCTCCTTCTCCTCCTCCACTTTAACTTATCAGATGCTCTTATATTTTCGAAAAACGAAGACGGCGAATTCCTGCGGCGCTGATAACGAATGAAGCCAGAAGGGGAGGGGCCGGAATGAAGATTTATGCGTCGACTGATTGAAAAAGGTGTGCAAATAATTACGCTAAAAATGCGTCGAATCTTTCATTCGGCTGACAGCCGGGCCTGTTGTGTGGGCCGCTGTGACGCATCCATCTCTCCCCTCCCTTGCAGCCCTCTGCTTTTGACACAGATGTTAGAATAAATGCCGTTCATTAATCACGCTTCTTGTGCACCCGAGCACGTGGCCGCTGAGCGCGTGGCTGACGCGGAGCCGGGCCGCACCGGCGCTCGGGTCGAGAGTGACCTTCGTCCACAGGTGATTGGGAACAGGCCGAGGCCCTTTAAATGATAAGCATCTTCAGGCGTTATCAGCCAGGACAGGAAGTCTCGCTAGGGCACTATCGCGCTCTGCGATCTGCTTGGAACGAAAATATGCGGCGTCCTGCTCTGCCGCTTTCTGCCGTCTCTCTTTTTTCGCCTTTCTTTCTTTCTGCCGTTTGCTTTTGTTTTGCGTAGGAGGCCTCGTTTCTCCTTTTCCCACCACGTCTTAATTACAGCTTCTTCAACACCAATAGAAGTGGGGTTAGAATACCTGCACGCCGGCGGCAGGCTCGCTCACGCACGATTAAATGACGCTTAGGATCGTGTTGAAAAAGTCTCGATGAGCAGAGCTGACCTAAAGGTGGGACATTCATCTCGCATCTAATCATCTCCGAACAACCTGCATACTCGAAACATTCTTGAGCTTTCCTTTCTTTCTCAATGGAGTCTCAGGCATTCGAAGGCCAGACGCATTGAGAAAAAGAAAAGAGGAAGAAAAAAAAAAAAGAGAGAGTATGGCTGCTGGGGAATAAAATCGAAACGCTCGACAACACGGCGGACAAAGGCGCTCTTTTTAAGCCTCGCGCTCCCCCGGCTCCAGCGCCGCTTAATTCTCCAGATACTCTGTTTGTTAACCTTCCTCGTTGTGTGCGAGGATTAACATCCTGAATATCAAGGACAAGTTAATCCTATAAAAGTTGCCAATCATGTGCCGTAAATATGCTGAGCTCTGCAGGCACTGGTAGATCAGCCGCCGAGGTTCCGCGCAAGGAGGTTGTGAGCTCGAATCTCACACTTGAGAAACACTTTTGGATGAGGCTGTTACAGAAATTTAAAAACAAAAAACAAAAAACGTCCACCTTCCAACAAAATCTGATGTTTTTAGTTGAAGACGTCTAAACAATAACAGAATCCTTTTACCAACACTCTTGTAAATTCCATAAAGCTTCATAAAGCAGAAACTTTCGCCATTACGATATAGAGAAGAGGCGGAGCTTCTTACGGAAAACAATTTTACTCTCTCCAAAAAAAAAAACAAAAAAAAAAACTTTTGATTTTATTTTGAAACATATAATCAGTATTCTTAAAAATACTCTTATTCTGAACTAAATACTTCCATTAAACATCTTGCGACGGCGCTCGACTTTGTCGACTTTTACCGCGGAGAAGGAACGCAATTTGCATATTCGTTATGTCTTGTATGTAAACACACAAAGAGGAACCATGTGGCTTCATGACGTCATCTCGTGACATCATCTGCTTCGAGATCGAGCCGCGGTTCCTGACAACAAAGCTGGATAATAAAGCGCATCGGTAAATGAATCGTTCTTGATTAGTGGCGGGGAGTCGACCAGCTCTGTCAGGTGTGGAGTCGAAGTTAAAATACCTGGCAACCTAAAGAAGGATATTAGAAAGCAGACTTCAAAGGAAGAAGAAGAAAAAAAACAGAAACATAAATCCTGGGTGTGAGGTTTCACCAGAGAAATTGGTGAATGTTTGGCAGAGTACCACATCTTGGTTTGAGTGTGCGTGCATGTGTGTGTGTGTGTGTGTGTGTGGGCACCCTGGCTGACTGCACGCAGGCTGTAATTCATGAGGAGGTGTCAGTCACTCAGACGTGGAGGAAATGAGTGATTTGAGACTTAGATGTTCCCCTTAAGATAGGCTTCGAAAACCGGACATTGTCACCACAAACACACCCGAACACACGAGCTCACTCACACACTCACACACACGATCAGGTAGGAAAAGAATTGCTCTCTCAGCTGATAAAAACTCCTCTCTCTGTTAGAAACCGCTCCAACGTCGGTACGCTTCCTACAGAAGATGAGGAGTGGAGGGCGAACGTGGTACTTATTGAAACTTTAATAATAATAAAAAAAAAAGACGAGTGCGACCCTTCTGCCCTGAACGTGCAACAAAGACTCTTCCTGTCTCCTCCGCTATTGTTTCTCACTAACAATAACTTGCATTCATCATGACTGTAACTGGCCCAGAAGGAGGGGCCGCGTGAGAGGGGCGTAACGTATTACCGTAATGTCCGGACTTAAAGACGCAGTTTCTTGCCCTGTAGCTGTTGCTGCGACTTACAGAACGTATAGGCTGGGATTTTTTTTTTTAACTCCGCAGCACTCTCGAAAAAAATCTCTGTTCTGATTGGTCGGAGAGTGTTAAGTACTAACGAGGGAACGACTGTTTATAGCTGCGGGTCATAACAAAAGCGAAACGTTTTGCAGCATTTACCGTAATATCGAAAGAGATAAAAAGTCTAATAATTTTTTTTTTTTTTTTATGTGCGTCCACTTATTTAATTTCATGCTTGTGTTTGCTTGAGCTGGCAGCTGAGTGTTCAGATGTCAAACACCTCAATAAAGCAGCTTTTTATCTGCATCTCTCTTAATCTGTGTTCTTGAATTCATTTCTACTTGAAGAAGCCAAGATACATATATATATATATATATATATATATATATATATATATATACAGAGTCAGCCAAAAAAATATATACACACTTTAGAAAAAGAAAAATAGTATGATGTATATTATCATGCTGTTATTATTATTATTATTATTATTATTATTATTATATTTCATATATCAATGTATAACACTGAGCAATAAATTTAGTATTCAAATATTTATACAAATTTTTCCTTTCCTGAAGTGTGTATAATTTTTTTTGACTGATGCCATATATACACTACCAGTCATAAGTTTGCCCCCCCTACCCCTCCACCCCACCCCTCCACCCCCATCTAATTCCATGGTCTTTCTTTCTACACTGTAAAACAATGCTGAATGCGTCCAAAATACTTTGAACAGTTGATATTGAGATGTATATCTGCTACTTTTGCTCTTTAAATCCTTCATAACGGCTCTAATCTGACTTGCTGTTTGTTAATTAGTGATTTCTGAGGCTGGTGACTCTAAATGAACTTCTCCTCTGCAGCAGAGGTAACGTTTTGGTCTTGCTTTCCTGGAAAGAGACAGTTTCATCCTGGTGCTTGATGGGTTTTGCAAATGCACTCGACACATTACTGTTCTTGCGAGAATTTATCCATAACAGCTGAGCTTCGTGTCTTAAAATTACACCTGACTGTTGTTGTTTTGTTGTTACTTACATTATTATTACCTAATCCCATATGTGTTATTTATAGTTTTGAAATTTCCAGTATTATTCTAGAATGTAGAAAATAAATCAAAACTTGTGTCCAAACTTTTGACTGGTACTGTATATTTTATATCACTATATATTTTGCTAAAGGTGCCATCTGTAACTTTTTATCATGTTCCTCCACCTGTTCTAATTATATCAGATTGTATAAAAAGCTACCACATGTATACTAATCGCTGTCAAGTTCAATAAATTCTAATTTGATTTGTCACGTACACAACATACACAGTAGCAAAATGCGTATATGACTGTCCGTGACCTACAAATACAAAAAACACTACAAATGAAAATATTGCACTAGAAAATACAATTAAACTAAAAATAGAATTTGCAATAAAAATAAAAATTAAGCTGGACACAATTAAAATAGAATTAAAACAGAAATTTAAATTGCCCAACGTATATTAAATAGCAAGTATAGTAAGGATGGGAATCACTAGGGATCACCTGATACGATATTATCACCATACCTGGGTGCCGAATCGTGGTCACGATTTCAAAATATATTATGTTTGTTTGGAATTTTTTTACAATTATAAACAAACTTAGTAACTTGGCAATGTGTAAATAGTTCAGAGCGCACCACCTGAAGAATTATAGAGGACTGGTAAAATTTTACCACCTCAACTGCAAACATCAGGCAATATATTAAAAAAATAAAACATTATTCGTCAGTGTAGCTAGACATGAATTGCCACATGAATTTGCCACAAAAGAATCGAGATGCATCACTAAATCGGTTATTTCCATCATCTCTAATGTACAGATTTAAACAGTTCAGTCTTCTGTTAAAATATTTGCAGGATGGAAATTTGCTCCGCCCCCAAACGACCCAGCTGAAGGCCAATCTTTAAAAAAAAAAGGGGGTGGAGTCATGTTTGGGGTCTGTCTGATGTTGCATTGTTAATCGGTGTCAAAGTAATCAATTAACTGTGGTGTCTGTAATTTTTAAAACATATTTCCAGACGTATAGTAAGTAGATTCCTCCTTAAAAACTATATAACAAGCAATAGAATTTAATTTATCCTTGTTCCTCCTGTGCTGCACATTGGCTGACGGGATCCTTCTTCGCTAAAATACACTCAAACCTCCTCCTCCTTTCTTATCTGGGTTTTGGAAGAGTGGACCGATTTTGTATAAGGTTAAGGGCGGGACTCGAACCCCTGACCTTCCGATAACCCGGAACCCGGAGCCTTGACTGAGCCACCCATGCTCCATAGAGTTCCGACCAGTTCCGTTGTTTTCTTAACATTTTTTCCAGGATGGAAACTAGCTCCGCCTTTAGCTACAGCACAGTTTTAATACCGTTTTGTAAAAAAAATGGGCGGAGTCAGCACAGGACCAATAATTGCAGACTCCGGCTTTAAAACCCGAGTTTTAAATGATACGAAACACGAAACGAAAGACATCGAGGTGAGCAGAAATCACGAGCTCTAGCCGAATAGAAATTTGAGTCTCGACCGAGCGAGAAACTAGAAACTGCGTACGATATGGTGATCGTTTTATTATTATCATCATAATAATAATAATAACTGATTTTCCACACCGCGTCTGGACGCTTGCCACAAAATATGCCACGGGGCTGGAGAGAAGGAGATGCTGGACGGTTCCGGTACCTGTGATAAAGGACATTCTTTAGCCAGAGAGCTCTGGTTCATGTCTTTGAGTAACTCCTTGAGGGCGTTTCGCACCGTCGAGTGGGTCCACTGCTCGGGAGGCAAGTCTTCCAGTTTAGGACAACTGCATGGAGGGACAGATGGAGGTAGAGAGAGAAAGAGAGAGAGTGATTCAGGGTGGCTGAAAGAAACAAAGAGAGTCATAAAGGAGAGGGAGAGAGAAGGAGAGAGAGAGAAAGAGAGAGTGAGAGAGAACAGGCCTGCTGCAAGCACCCCTCCAAGACAGACAGATTTCATTTGGCGCATCAAGCAGATGCATCTGGAGATTGCTGTCCCTCTCTCTCTCTCTCTCTCTCGCTCTGTCTCTCTTTCTCTCTCTCTCTCTCCTGATTGTTCTGATTAGTTAATTACTTTATACAACACATCTGCTGTATTGATGCATGAATTATACATCAGCTGCATGTGGCGACTAATATTTCACGTTACTTCTACCTTTGCGGCTCGCCCTGCCTGCTCGACATATCCGTCCTGTTAGAGCTACGAAATAAAGGAAATACATTCCAGAGTATGATAGAAAACAAACCGGTGTATGCTGTATAGAAAAAAAAAAAAATAGAAAAAAAAACGCTACATGCATACGGTTCATAAAAACGAGCTTCTCTGCCAGGGATGATTGGCGACGTCGCAGCTGTGCTATATGCATCTTTTATAACGCCTATTGAATGGGATTGAAAACAATATTAGGCGAGAGTGCGGCATGAAGGACGCCGCCGAACCCCGTCGAAAAACCAACCCTTTCATTACGGCCCGTGTACGCCGGTGTGAAGCTAGAGGCGAGCTTTGTATGTGGGTCTTTATATACGCTGCCTGCGGATGTAAATATACTTACAAACACAAACACGCGTATACACACACACACACACACAGAGACACGCATTTACACACACGTGCAGTAAAGCGGAATAGCAGCAGGAGGACCTTAACGTGCTGAGCAGCCGCAGACCCTCTGGGGAGGAGAGCGAGAAAGTGGGGGCGACGGAGGGAGAGAACGAGAGAGACAAGCAGAGCCGAGCGACAGACGAGCGCGTACGGCTTGAACTAGCATGCTAGAAATAAACGCAACCTTCTGCGTCCTAGCCAAAAAAAAAACGACAAAGTGCTCGCGCTGAGGGGTTATGTGTAGAGCGCTAAATTCCAGGGCCGCACCTGTGCAGCTGGATCTTCAGCGTGATGACGTGGTAGACGTCCTGGAGCATGTCGGCGACGGTAGCATCGGGGGCGTCGGTCACGTACGACAAGGGAACGGGGTTCCACTTGCCTACCTGAATCATACCTGCAAATGAATAGATATGAAAACACACACCATTACAGATAAACAAACACACACACACACACACACACATGCTGAGCTCACATTCGCATGACTAATCTGACATGAAAAATCCGGCACTAAGGAAAAAGCTAAGTTCTGAGATAATTGATGTCAAATCTTCCGGTAATTATAAATAACGGTTAACCAAAGGAACCTGTCTGGCAAACGATTTGTTCTCGTAAAACAATTTGCTCTCATTAGCAGGCTGTCATATTTTTGTTTATTTATTTATTTTGTTTTTGTGTTCCAACCAACACGTACAGTAAAAGGTGCTACATCGCACGATCTATTTATATGCGGCTCAGGAAGTCTACATAAGTTCCACGCTGCTGCTTAACACGTCGGTTTGAATATTTCGCAAAAACCCTGGATAATGTGGGTAGCTTTTATTCACCGCTAGCTCCACACGTGAGAAGTAGAAGAAGAAGACGGACGGTTACGCCACCCGCGCTGGTGACGGATGTAAACTGCGAAAGAGGTGGTTTTCCCTGAGAAAACCCGAGTGGCGTGAACATGAAAGAGTCGGGGTTCTGTCATTCGCCGCAGAATGAAAATGTGGCCGGGTCAAGACCTGACCCCCGGTCAGGTACGACGAAGGCAACACTAATCAGATCCGTCTTTCAAAAAAGAGCTTCACAATATCAGGTTGTTGTGAAGAAGCTACGATTCAGGTTATAATCAGATGGAATGAAATCTTTAAATCTTTCTTACAAAGAAAAAAAAAAAAAAGAAAGAAAAAAAAACGTCCTTGCTTTGCACTCAAGGTATGCCGAGTTTGGAACGCTAGGACTTTTATCAGCTTCTCTATACAGAAATGTGTTGCTTTCCCTTATATGGAGCGCTGGTGGCTCAAATGGTTAAGACTGATCAGAAGGTTGGGGGTTCAAGCCCAGCACCACCAAAGGTAAGGGCCGATGAGCACGCCCTTTAACCCTGACTGCTCCAGGGGTGATAACATCATTCTCCAATTCTTTTATTCGTGCACTTTCTCTTATTATCGTTTCTATAGGAACAGCTAAATCTCTCTACGCTCCTCTACGGTTAATCTATAATTCGTAAACAGATTTTATTATTCAAGAAAGGAAAACGTATAAATCGACGTATATTTGTCTTACTAATGTCAAAAAAAAGAGGAAACAATGATATAATGTTTAAACCGGCTATAATGTGGCATGATCGCAGGGGATCAAGCTCAAATCCCTTTTCCATACAGAAATGTATAGCTTTCCCATATATGGAGCAGTGGTGGCCCAAATGGTTAAGACTAATCAGAAGGTTGGTGGTTCAAGCCCAGCACCACCAAATGTAAGGGCATGCCCTTTAACCCTGACTGCTCCAGGTGTGCTGTATCCTGCCCTGACATCAGCTTCCTAACTGCGACATGTGAAAAAAAAGCTGTGCTGTAAGGTACATGTCACATATAACTAAGTCTGATTATTATATAACCGCTCTATAAGCATAGAAATGTTTTGTATTTACACAGGATGCGCTTTAAAGGCTTTCCGTGCATGCGTTCGCCAAAACAAGAAACATCCTGTATGAGAGGTTATAACAGGTTAAGAGTGTCATGCCTTCACCTTTCGCTTGCGCGGCGGAGCTGTGCGAGTAGCCGAGGGACAGGAGCGCCATCTCGATCAGCTGGTTGAACAGCATGTCCTTCCTGACCAGCACGAACTCGGCGTGCTCTTCCCTGCTGTCGAAGTCGATCGGGTTCTCGTAGTGCTCGACCACGCAGAACACGGGCAGCATGTTACCTGGGAAGCGTGACAACACAGCAGCGAGAGTTACCGTTACTTCGGCGTGCTTCATTCCTTTTTTCCAATAATCAACCTACTTTCTTTTATTTAAACAACAACAACAACACACTGTAAATCTTTTCTATGTTATGGAACGTCTGTGACCACAGAAACGATGACGAGGACGAAAACCCGCGATGTGCGACTGCGCTACAGTCAGAGTTGCTCTTATAGGAAATTAATCCCCACTTTCTGACCGATTGTTATTGTAATACATAAAACCGAGCGCTTTCTACATTTTTTTTTAACCCTATGCAAAATATTATAGCGAGATTGTAAATTGATGTTGTATAACGACGCCATACTGCACATTTATTCCTGTGTATTGTTTAATTGACTCCTGTCAGCTTCTGAAAATCTTCCCAAAATGCTTTGCGGCGCCTCTCGACAAACCATACAGCCTGAAGGCTTATGAGTCTGTGTAAACACTCCTGTGCTGTTAAAGGCAAAAAAAAAAGAAGAAGAAGAAAAAAAAAAGAACGATTCCCTGTCCAAAGCCGTCATGTGTTTGGGTTTACTCTGCAAATATCACTTAATGCCAGCCAGCTGAAACACTTCGGCGCTGAAATTTGGAGAAACTTGGGCTAATATTAAAGCAGCACATCGTAACAAAGTTCCTCTGCAGCCTAAAAACTTGAAGCCTGAAGCCTGAAGCCTGACCTCCCCGAGGATCCAGACGTCCTCTGGCAAACAAGCAACAAATCGGTTAGCGCGCCGATCCCGGAACAATGTGCTGAAGCGTGCGTTTTTTAACAGATAAAGATCTAACAATAAAGAATGCTGTGTAGGTTCGTTTCGGGATCAATCCCAGCTTTGTTTTCCGCCGGCCAACGTTACAGCCCGTGCTAAATATTATCCGGGAGGGGGAACAATGCCCGCAACGGCGGCCAAGTTTAGCAAACTTTGGTCGAAAAAAAGTGTTCGTAAATGAGCGCGAGGACAATTATGTCACTGGTTATTACTGCGAATGTGTAGGCGACGCTTCCTCTCGTAGAATTCTCCAATTCTTTTATCACGTCATCGTTTCTATAGGAACAGCTAGAACTCTTTATGGTCAATCTATAATTCGTAAACAGATTTTGTTATTCGAGAAAGGAAAACTTATAAATCGACGTATAATTGTCTTACTGATGTCGACAAAAGGAGGAAACAATGATATAATGTTTAAACCCGCTATAACGCGGCATGATCGCAGGAGATCAAGTTCAAGTCCCTTTTTCTCAGATTTTCCACCACGTTCAAAAAAATTTCATATAAATAAAAAAGGTATAAAAGAAAACTCGATAAAATGCTTCATGATAGAATGATCTAAGAAAAATGTATTTCCTGTAACACAAAGCTCTGTTATTTTTTTTATTCCCCAAATAAATTATGGAAGAAACGTTAACCACAAATTGGTAGAAATCCAAAAAAAAAAAAACTAATTCAGGTCAAAGGTTAAAGCAAGTGCTCAAAGATACTTTGTTACTTTTTGCTTGTTCTTATTTGAATCCGTGTCAATTTTCCTAAGATCAAGGGTGTGTGTGTGTGTGTATATATATATATATATATATATATATATATATATGTTGAGTGGTCTTGCGGTGTCTCTAACGAATTCAGAGTTAACCATATTTAAGACTTTTCTGTGACATGGTCGACATCAATGCTTCAAAATCCGCTCTTTTTACGATTATCTCAGCTGAAGCAATATAAGACTAACAACTCTACCAGCTTCCAGACTCCATGGTTACTCAGAAGTGTGACTCTTAGCAACTCACCCCTCTTGTGCGAGGTCTTGAGCAGGTGTGGCGAGGGTTTGAAGGTCACTCCGGAGAGCTTGGCGCCGGTGCTGCCCAGGCGCGATCGCCCCAGAGGGCTGCCGTTCTGTTCCAGTCTGGCTATCTTGGCCGGAGGACCCTTGGCGTCGTTCAAGCCGCCCACCAGCTCGCAGTTCTCCTTCCCCAGGCACGCCTCGCTGAGATGGTCCATCATGACTCAGCTCCACTGCTCACAGTCACCTGGAGATACAACAGCATTTGGTTCTGATTGTTCAGGTTTCAGTTCGCTCTTATACCATTTCATATTCGTGCGAGTTGTGAGCGATGCTGCAACGGATATGGTTGTGTTTAAAGGTGTGAACGTGCGTGTGTGAGAGACTAAAAATTTATTTAATCACCTGAAAATGATTTTATGATACACGATATTTACCTAGAATTTTTTTTTCTTCCAGGCAGAAAGGTAATGCATTTTTTTTTTAAAAAGTGCAAAACTAAAACAGTGAGATAAATCAATTGAAGTCGCGCAAGCACTGATCATATTCATAATGCTCAGAAAAGTGTAGTTAATCCACGGATTACGCTGCTAATGTCACTAAAACCCGCTCTTACATACAGTCCGGAGGTATATGCCGCGTTTGCTTGTTTCCAAATGACAGCAAATATTAAAAAGCTTTCCCCTTATATGTGTGCACTTAAAAAAATACTCTTCTATATAAATGATATTAAAAGTCTAAAATAATTTTTAATTAATAATAAAGTGTACTGAATGACACTAAAGGGGTTTCAGTCACTTCTTCCTGTCTTCCTGTAAGTGAAAACTAATATTTAATTTATAAAACAAAAAAATAAAATAAAATAAAATAAAAAATGCAGAAGAGCTGAGTTACATCTAGGTTCATCCCTGTATCACTCTTAAATCTTACACTTAAGATATGATGGATTAAGATTTTATATTTGATAAAACGAGATTCCTTGGCATACAGTATATAATTCACATATATATGATAGTCATAGATAAAGCCTTGCACACTTTCTGTATATCTACACCATCACATCCTGACCCACACTTATGAATCTTTGTCTGGAAACTCAAAAAACGCCTTGACCCAGACATGCTTTTTGTTTTTTCCTGGACACGTTCTCTCTGATCCTCTCTAACATTTCCTGACATTTATGATTCTTCTTGCTCTTCATCTTGCTTTTTTAGACCATGTATTATGTATGGACCATCCCGCCGCTGAATCCCATGCGGAGAGAGAGAGAAAGAGAGGGAGAGCAAACAAGCCAAGGTTTTTGGGTTGTGGTGAAGGTTTTTTTTTCTTTTTTTTTTTCTGAGGATTCCACCGCTCTGTGCAGCAGAGCTGTTCTCCGAGCAATGCGCAAAAGCATGAGGAAGGAAACTAAAAAAACACAGCGGGGTGATCGGCGAGTACTTTTTAGTAGGTCTTTGCTCTCTTTTTTGCTCCGAGATGAGCCTCAGCATTTATTTGATTGTGTTTGTGGTTTTTTTTTCCCTCATATACATATACCGTATAAATATATTTCGCTCTGAAAGTTGAAGGCACAAAGCGTTAAGCGTGACGTTGCGTTAGGTGTCAACTTTTTTGCATTTCTTAAATAACCCCACCGCAAAATGTGGTGGTAATCAGAGGCACCCAGATGTCTCAAAAAGATTGCCTTGATAGAAAACCCACCTCACACAAAAAAAAATAAACAAATAATAATAATAATAACAATAATAGTAATAAAAAAATAATAAATAAATAAATAAATAAATGCAGGGTTTATTAACAAGCCTGAGCCAAACATTACAAGCCATATATTAAAGCAATAAATTCCAGTGAGCTCATACTGTGCATGAATGCATTAATAACCTACTTCAGGTTTAAAACAACAGCAACACAAAAGGGTGCACACTTCTCCAGGGGTGTGTGTGTGTGTGTGTGTGTGTGTGTGTGTGTGTGTTAACAAATTGCATTAGACCTAACACCACTGTACTGTAGGTTGCATAAAATCCTATAGTCTGGTATGTAGCTCCTCTACCTGACAATGTGTTTTCTTTTTCTTTTTTTTTTGTTTGAGGTTATAAATATGCAACAAGGTCATGCATACAATAATGCAAGACATTTAATTAAGTAACAGATCATGAATGCAAAATACATTTAAGAGCTTGTACTAACTAAACTTTGCACAAGTGCAAACACACACCAATCACCTGAAAAGTGCTTTCATTTCAGAATAAACAAAACAATCATAATATTGATAATAATAATCAGCAGCAATAAATAAAGCACCATTATTTGTTGTTACTAGTGTTGAAAAGGCAATGCAGAAGGGATGCAAACACACCTGCGAGTCACCACGTCCAACCTGCAAAGCTCATAAAGGGACAGGAGTTTGGTGAGTCCAAAGGAAAACTTTGCTCTCTCTCTCTCTCTCTCTCTCCTCTTCCTTTCTTTCTACGAGAATTAATAAATCAATCCGCTTCGCACGAGCGCGTCAACACTGGCATGGTGTTGAAAGGAGAAATAAATAAAAACAACAAAGGATAATAAAAAAAATAAAAAATAAAAAAAAACACACAAAGAGGTTGAAGAAGTTAAAGTGCTGGATGTGAAAGAGAGAGAAAGAGAAATGTAGAAAGAAAAAGAAGGAGAGAGAGAGAGAGAGCGGCGCGAGCTTTGTGTGCTCTGCCCCCCGAGTTCAGGCGAGTTTTACGGGCTGCGCGTGCCGGCGCTGCTCGAGCTGCTCGCTAACCACCAAGCGACGGAGAGCGCGAGCGCGGCGCCCGGGTGAACGAATTCGGAAGCGGAGTGCACGCGGAGGGCATTGCGCGTCACGGAGCCGCAGACAGCCTCGTAAACCGGGAGAGACGACGCGGAACAGCGGGCGGCGCTTCGCCTCTCCTCCTCTCCCTGTCCTCTCTCCGCTCTCTCTCTCTCTCTCTCTCTCCGGTCCGGCTGGAAAAGCGGCGAAGCGGACAAAACCGAAGGCTTCTTCTTCCTCTTCTTCTTCTTGTTTTTTGCATCCGACACCGCGGCGCGTGCGTGCCCGTGCGCGTACAGTATATATATATATGTGTGTGTGTATATTTATATATATTTATATGTGCGTGTGTGTGCGCGCGCGCTCGAATATATACACTTGCGATTCACTTTCCGGCGTCGAATGAAGCAGGCGCGCGCGCTACAGACGCATGACAGCTTCCCCTTTTTTTCCGCGAGCTCCCCCCTTTTCTCTCTCTCTCTCTCTCTCTTTCACGCGCGCGCGCGCTCTCTCTCTCTCTCTCTCTCACTCCCCATTAAACCCTGAGTTGCATTGACTCATCACTCCCCCCTTCACTCGGTGCTGCACGCGCTGCTCGCCTTCTTCCTCCTCATGGCAGAAAGAAAATAAACCAAACACACACACACACACACTACACCCCTACACGCCCCCCCCCCCTCTTGCGCGCTTCCATAAACGGGCCGGGATTTCGCAGGTAAGAAGAGGCTTTACACAGTGTGGGAAATAAAAAAAAATAAAGTATAAAGGGGGCGGGGGGGGGATCTCAAATACTAATCATAATAATATCAATTAATACTAAAGAAGGCGCGCGATTTCGAATCAGCTTTGATGCACGTGAGAGTCGATTATTATTATTATCACCACCACTGGAGCGCGCGTGCACGCGTGCCCGCACGCACGCATACAGGCTCAGGGCGCGGGCACGCGCGCTCCCGAAGTGCTAATTGGCCGGACCGCATTCGGATAGAAGGAGTGAACGCATGCAGGTAAATAACGCACACATTAATTAATAAATAAATAAACAAAATAAATAAATAAATGATTATTGACAGAAGAGAAGGAGGGCATGAACGAGTGAGGAGAGAGAGAGAGAGAGAGAGAGAGAGAGAGAGATATCCGGGGTCGCTGTTGCAGTTGCTGTTGTAGGCCACTTCTACCCCACACCGTTCCTCCCTGAACATGAGCTAATGACCTATTGTCTGCAGCAGCTGCTGATTTTAATATCCATGCAGTGTGCAGTGGTGTCAACCCTGTAACCCTAAGTTTATCTGCAAATCTGAGCATCACCGTTTGCATGGGAATATTTCCTTATGCAAAAAAAAAAGAAAGAGAGAGAGAGAGAGATATGGAGATAAAGAGATAGATATGTGCATGCATGCGAATGTGTGTGTGTGTATCTATCCTATCTGTAATATGTATATATATATAGAGAGATAGATAGATATATAGATAGAGTGCATCATGTATATTAATATATATGCAAAGTACAACTTTTCCTGTAATAACACTGTAATTAACGCATATTACAGGCGTCATCATACATTATCTCCCTTGTGAAAGTTCCTATTATTATTGTTAAAGTAATATTGCTGTTTTGAAGACAAAAAAGTTCAGCTGTACTATGCAACCTGGCGAGGCAGGAAACGTGTAAGCTTGTAAGCTACGCTGATATTCTGCAAAAGCTGGTCAGTTTCTTATGAAATCGTAATCAGTAAACCGCAGTGCTGGTGTGAAGTGTGAAGAGCGACGCGCTAAACGCCGAAGAGCAGCTCTCGCCTGCGTGATGTAACAATTCCTAGCCACAGTTTTTCTCTCTCTCCCTCTTTCTCTTTATCACTCTCTCTCTCTCACTCTCTTTTTCTCTCTTGTGCTTGACCTTTTTCGCTGCTGAAAATAAGAGGCCTTTCCGGCGCTGACAAATATGCACGGAGCTCACGCTGGCTCTCTGGGGATGCCAGAGCTCTTGTAAAGACCGCCGCGTGGGTGGTGTAGCCGAACTAGCTCACAGAGAGAGAAAGAGAGAGAGAGAAAGTAGCAGCAGCAACAACACCAGCTAGGTGGTAGAATAAACATTCAGAGCCAGTCAGGCTACCAGGCCACGGTGCAAACAGGCCCAGAGGAACCCGAGCAAGGGATCATCATTAGCACCAGACAACCTTTCTAATTCCTAGCGTTTTCTCCCCGAGACGTCGTTTTAACATTTTTTCCAAAAGCAAACAGACTCGACTTAGAAGCTCATCTCTCTCTCTCTCTCTCTCTCAGCATCCTTTAAGCTCTTTTTCTCCAAGCTGTCGATTTCATTTGCTCGGACGTCATATGCAGGATGTAAAGTCATGATTTAACGCTCCTGCAATTGTGTGCATTAAGCATATTTTATATATATATTTTTTTTTTCCTTTCCCTCTTCCCTGAGAATCAAATGCATGCAAGATAGGAAAGAAAAACAGCAAGAGGAGATCAATCATGTTTCGCGAAATGGATTTCTTTAGTAGACGGAAAAAAAAGAATGATCTAATTTTTGCTTTGTACTGTATAGAGTATACGTGTGCATTTTGTGTGGGTAAATGTAAAAGTTGCAGAATTGTCCAGACGTTACGATGCTTATAAAATTTTCTTTTGAGTGGCGCAGACTTGTAACAAGGTGTAATACATTAAATCCTTAAAAAGTTAAAGTGTTGTGGATGTAGTGTCCTGCAATTTGTAGCACTCAACACAATCCCTGTTGTTGAATGCAGATTTTTATGTATCATAGACAGTACTTTGTGTATTTTTTAGTACAAACTTTTAAATTTATAACTTTATTTTTATTTTATTTTTTTTTTACAAAAAAAGTCATCGTTATTCCATCACAAAATTGAAAGTTACAGAAAGTTAAAAAGAAAGCGGCTTATTAAATAAAAATATTTAATTATTGAAAAATATTCAATGCTTTTTAGGTGAAAAAAACCAAAAACAAAATGGAAGCTTCCGGAATTTGCATGTAAGAAAGAAGCAGGTGCGACAGTCAGAGTCCTCAGAAGAACCGTAAGTGGTTGTGAAGCGTCCTCAAAGCATTGTCACGCCAAATACTGACTTTGTTTAATTCTTTTAGTTTTTTTTCTCTACAGCATTTCTTTGCATGTGATGGACCATGATATTGTCACCATACTGTATGTCTTGTGGTGGGAATAACCAGTCATTTCAAACAGACACTCTGAGACATGTTGTACATTCATATCTTCCTCTAATCTCTCATCTATACTGTAAGCGAAGCCCATGAGGAGACTTTAAAGGGGACAGCGGCCATCTTGAAATGCACCACGGACGCTTTAACGTCCGCCGTGGCCGCCTGAGACAGCGGCTCTGCCAAGAGGGACCTCGGCTTTGCCAACAGGTGCTGACAATGCCAAGCACTCTGGCACTCACTCACACACACACACACACATCAGCAGTGCCCTTTCTAACATCCGGGAAGGGCACAGAGCCTCAGGTTTTTGATTTGATCAGGTAAGATTATTATGCAACATTCGATTATGTGTTAGATGGTGTAAAAATGTCGTGACAGGACCGAAGGAGGCAAGTAATGCAGTTGTCAAATGGGTGTAAAAGGTTTCTGGTGTTGTTTCAGGGTCCTTGTAGACACGGCCTGTGTTTACCGGAAGCCTGACATGGACATCAAAAAATAGTTTTTCTCGTTGCCTACCTGATTAGTGCGTTAGCGATGATGTTGTTTAGCCTGAGCGCGAAATGAAATAAGAAATCTCAGGTGGTTAATGCAAGCACTGTGCACTAGGTCATATAACGTGTAACGTCATCAGGGAAAGTTCTAAATCTTCCCCCAAAGTTTGACAAAATGCGCCTAGGTGACGGAAAGCAGTTCTTTTTTTCTTTTCTTATTTTAATTTTTTTCACTCTTCTCCTCCAGACCCTGCTCTCACCAACGCTCTCCCGATCGCAACACGGCGTGGGCGTTGTTTTGTCTTGGCGGCCGCCGGTTCTGCGACTGTAGCTGTGCATTAACGTGATTATTGAAGCTCGCGTTATAAATCAGGGCCAAGTGGATCTTGGCAGTTTGATAATGCAGCCAGCATGGGGTAGAGTCATCACTGCCCACTTCGCTCGCTCACTCGCTCGCTCACTCGCTCGGGGAGAGGGCTCAACACGCCGCCGCTGCTGAAGGGGAAAAAAAAAAAAAAACGTTAAAAAAAATTAGAAAACGCAGCTCGCGACGCTGTTCAGCTTCCTTCACGACGTTAGGTTAGTAATACCAGGATTAGGATTTTGTTAAGCGCGACATGTTGTGTGTAAGATGTTTAAGGGAATCACACAGCTGCATTACGTGAAATCTTAGTTATGGAGTTGTGTAATGATACAAGATGTATGCAGTACATTGAGAATGGAGTTGGAGCTCAGTCTCTCTCTCTTTCTCCTTCTGAGTGTGTGTGTGTCTTAGATGTCTCTTTTCAAACACATTCCCTGGTTAAGCCTGTGATGAGATGTGTACTGTAAAAAATCCCCCTGTGGCTTTTTACGGCCTAAACATGTGCCAGTATGATGTGTGTGTGTGTGTGGTGAGTAGGTTAAGGCAGAGCCCTGTCCCGAGGTCTGGCCGCAGCGGTGATGTCTCCATGCCTGAATATCTTAACCACAAAAAGCACAGCGCACTGTCCTTCCCCTGTGAGAATAAAGGCAAAGGTATAAAATCTACCACCCCCCCTTTCCTCCCTCCCTCCCTCCCCACCCTCCTCCTCCTGCTCGGCGCACGGTGAGAGACTGGAAAGAGCGCGAGAGAAGATGACGGCCTTGTTTATTCTTCCTGCCTTTATCAAATTACCAAACGAATTAGTCAGAGAACGATCGTCCAGCGCCACACTCCAGCCCTCGGAAATGACTTTCCTGTCACTGCTGCGGTCGGCTATCACATGCTCGCATCGTTAGGCGTCTAATTCCTGCCTCGTGGATCGCGATTAATAGAGGAAAGGAGACGTGTGTGTGTGTGTGTGTGTGTGAGGGAGAGTGAGAGAGAATCTCAGGAAGATCACAGTGTGTGTGTGTGTGTGTGTTAAAGTGCAAGAAGCGTAAACTCTCAGGCCTTAGTGTTTTTATCAACACTATCTCTTTTGTCATTCTTTTTTTTCCACTCATCAAAGCAGAGAAGATCTGAATTAGCTAATCTGAGTCTCTCTCTCTCTCTCTAAATCTGCCTTCCAGTGTGTGTGAGCGAGTGAGTGTCTGCTGTAAAAGCCAATATTGTTCTAAATTGTTTCTTTGGAGTACGTGGGTGGGTATTAACAACCTGATCTTTTTCAGCACGCGCATCCGTCACTCCTTTTCCTTTCTGACGCTACACCAGAACAAAGGATCTGAGAAAACCTACACAGATCGCATAACGACAAGCATAAAAACATAACGATAAATAAATAAGAGACAACTGTACAAGCAGGACTAAATTTAGGTTAGAAGGAGTTGAGGGTTCTCACAGAGCCGAGCTGAGCGTGCGCTCCAAATTCTATTAGGGACGCTGCTGTGTGCCGTGATAACGTCGCCGCTCTGATTTCGCAAACGCACCGTCGAGTCGGACCATGGCGAAATCGACATGACGCAGGTTGGTTGCTGTTTTTTTTTTGTTTTTTTTTGCTGTCCCAGACCGAGCCATTCTGCATATGAAAAGGGATGTGGATTTCAAAAGAGAAGCCGTGGCTCCAAAAAAAAAAAAAAAAACCCAAGCTGGAGACAAGTTCTGGCAAGGAGGAAAGTTGGGAACCGCACGCCTGAGAAGCCGCGCACATGAAAACGCGCCCTGTGTCTGTAATTGCCAGGTTTTTTTTTTTTTTTAACATTTTTGACTCCGAGCCCAGGAATGCACCAACAATCTCTATTAAGACACCATTCATTATTATCTCCCTCTTTTTTTCCCCTCCAACCTGTCATCATAATGTCTGAACCGTTATTAAGTCTCATCTATATTAGGAAATGTATGAGTGCAGTTTTGAGTCGAAGAAGGAAAAAAAAGCACAAAAAAAAAAAAACAAGTGGAATCTGTAAACAGCCACAACAGTCGAGAAAAAAGAAAGAGACAGGCACCTAACTGGCGACAGCCTAATAAACACATGCGCTGGCAGCTAAACGGGTATTTACCGAGCCTCTGACCGCAAGTATAATTTCACTCGGTGCTGAGGTGTTATTTCGCTCCACCGTTCATTATGGGTTTTTCTTTTTTTTTTTTTACCTCACATATCGAAGCCTTCACAAGCCCTGGCCCAACCGGGACGACTGCGACGGGGAAATTTCTGCGCTCTTGACACTAAACCGAACCCTGTTTGACACTTTTATGTCAATTTGTAAAACGACAAATCGGGTGTGACGGCACAGAAATAATTCATCGAAGCTGGGCCGCGGTGATTATGCTCAGAGGTGCTTTCTCAACCCGCTGAAGCGACGTGCAGGTTAATTGGTCTCAGAGGGTCGGAGAGTAAATGTTGTTCCTCTTTTCTTTTTTTTTATCCTCCTCTCTCCCTCTCTTTCTGTCTCTCTTTTCTCTCTCGCTCCTCGTGCTAAGATGTTTCGACCCCGAGCTCTTGTCCCTGACGAACCGGAGTGGGAGTGCGCCACGAAATAAATAAAAACCAAAAGCACGTCTCTGAAGTGCCCTGACTTCCTGCGAATACTAGTGAGGCTTTGACTTGCACTACTTTCACTTCACTTCTCAGTGACCTACATGTGCCCCAAGCATGCACACACATCCTGCTGGCCGAAGCCTTAATAATAATAATGATAATAATAATAATAATAATACAACTCAAATGAAAAATGCTCAACAATATAAACAAATATCAGCGCTTGACTAAAATCGGCCTGTTTCGGGCCTTGAACAGAATCGTGACAGTTTATCCAGACTTTAGGGGCGAAGCCTAAATCTGTAACACACACTCTCCGCCGTTCGAGCCTCCTTCATTAGAACAAGCCTTTTAACAAGTGACTCAATGAGACGGCTACCTCGTTGAGTCACCGCACCGATTACATCGCGAGTGTGAAAACAAGGTTAAGTTGCTCAGATAAAAAGCCTTAACCTTGTGATCGAGCCCAGCCAGCCAGCCAGTTTCACATGAACAAATATAATAGACACGGGCTCGCGAAAGAGCAGTTGAGGGGAATTAACGTTCAGAATAAGAGTCTTTGATCTTAAACCCGCATTTACAAGAACTGGCAGTGAGAGTGACAGGAAAAGCACTGTGGCTCTGTTCTGCGAAATAGTGACCTGATAAGCCACAATCATTACAAAAGAGCGCTGCAGAGGAGAGCAAAATACTCCTCAGAGCAACTGCTATAAAAAGACAAAGAAAAGATGTCAAAGGCTAAGCTGTAAGACTAAGGTGAAATGACATGAGACACGGGTCCTGCTCTCGTCGCTACGCGGAAGGATGTATGCTCGATTTAATTTGATGCGCGCAAGAGCCTGATCTATGAACGGCCCACATGTTCAGATGCTTATTATTATTACGTAAAAAAAACAACAAAAAAAAGTGTGTGTGAGACAAGACGATTCACACAACATCGGTTATTAAAACTTTGTGGTCTAAAAGGCAAAGTACCTGAATGAGCTGTAAGTGCTGTAAAAGAGCCTGCAGCAGGACTGAAAGTGTGAGTGTGTAAGAGTGTGTATGAGTCTGAGAAGCACAGCAAGGAGCTCAAGTCATGACAGTCATTTCCAGTCCAACATCAAAATCATGAGATCTCTTATCACACTTTTCACAATCAAGAATCAAGTCAAACCATGCTTTTTTTATCGCTCTCTTTCTTTCTTTCTTTCTTTCTTTCTTTCTATCTCTTTTTGTTAGGTTTTTGGTTTTTTTTTCACAGAAGCAGTGCATTTTGGAAAATCACATGGTTTTTGATGCCTGAGCGTGATTAGATCTAATTTAGAGTGAATAAAGATCTTGTTAACAAGCAGGACGGTGCATCTGGATGCTGACAGTCCCAAAAGTGATTCAGGTTTCTGAGACAAAAATAGCCTGCTGTCTCTGTGCTGGGCTAAACCTTGGATTAAAAAGAAAAATGACAAGATGTTCACCTTAAAAAATAGGGAATGTTGCCTTTATGCATATAAGTGCAAATACTGATAAATCACGAAAGTGTAGGTGCAGGTTATTGAAATGATCAGTTATTATTGTGAATGTGGATAGGTTGGATAGGATGCTTCATTTTCATCCTTTTGTTATAAGAATTATGAAATGCTTAAGCACAAGCTTTAAATAAGTGTAGAACAATTTGTTTGTGTTATTTACAACAGTGCTTATTTGTTATTCTTGTTGGTATTAGTATTATTACTAACGCATGGCATCTGCGTAATCTTGTGCGCATTGGGATTTTTAGAGATTTTTTCTTTAAAAAAAAAAAAAAAAAAAGATGACAGCAAACTAGTTGTAAATGATCAATAAAGTAATAAACCATGTGATGTTGCTGAGAAAGAATAAATAAATAATAATAAAGAAGAAAGAACCCCATACCTTTAGTCAGCGATCCCTGGTGAGCCGCGCGTTTCCCATCCAAAGTTGAGAAAGAGCTCTGAGAGACCTGGAGGGATCCGGAGTCACAGAAAGATGTCAAACACTCTCACACTCCCTCTCTCTCTCTCACACACACACACACACACACACTCAGACTTAAACACAGACGCGTTGTTGGAGTCGGGAGCGCACGGCGCGACGCAGAGAGAGAGAGAGAGAGAGAGAGAGAAAGCGCACAGCGCAACGCGAAGCCGGGATGGAGCTGTGAGCCGGAGGACGGGACCGTATGAGAGAGATTGAGTGAAAGAGAGAGAGAGAGAGTGAGAGGAGGAGGAGGAGGTGTTGGTGGTGGTGGATGAGGGAGGCAGGTAAACGGATCCGCCCCTTGTTGCCTCTCGGATGATTCGCCAAGCGAGTTTTGGGGCTCGCACCCTCTCCTGATTCTCCTCTTCTCTTCTCTTCTCTTCTCTCATACTCAGTTTTCTCTCCAGGGGAAAAAAAAAGCATCATTCACACCCCTCCTTCCTTCCTTCCTTCCTTCCTTCTATCTCTCCCTCCTTTTTTATCTTTACACATTCTGAGAAATAATGAAAAAAAAAAAATTAAAAGCCTGCTATCAACAACTTTCACACTGTCCCATATGGACATGAAAGGAAAAAAAACTATATAAATATATATTTATTTATCTGTTGATATGTATATATATATTTTTTTCACACAGCATCACAGATGTGAGATACGAGTTGCAAGTGTACTTTCCAAAGCAGGTATATGTGATAAATGTCACATTAAATATATAATAGAAAAAAGAAAAAAAAACCTGTATGGTCTTTGGGTTAATATAAAATTATTATTATTAATATTATTATTATTAATAATAATAATGCGCACTATTGTGAGTTTCTACAGGTTTATCATTTAACGCACTCCAGATGTTCTATTTTCTCTCATTCCTTTTGATCTCATTTAAAAAAAAATACTGTTAGAGTAATTTGAAAAAAAAAATCAAAGAACAAATTCTACCGTTTTTTTTTTATTTATTTATTTTTAAATAAACGGTCATGATAATTAATACACTTGATGTAACGGGTCTGTTTAAACCCGCATTTGGAGACGAACCAACCCGACAATAGATAAACTCAATCACTGGTCATATTTGTGGCGGGGAAAAAAACGAACATCACTTAGGACGCTATAGGAAGTTTGATTTTAGGATTTGAAAGTGATTAAGAGTCGATGTGAGCTGATTAGAAATGATGCAGCGGTGTTTGGTGTAAAGCTCCGACACCTTGGAGCCGTTTCCTGTGCGCCACGCCGCCGCAGCGCGACTTTAATGCAGAGGCATTCAGATTTCTTAAGGCAAATCAACTCGTGGAGAGAAATCTCGGAGATCACGCTGCACCTGAGGATGAGGTGACTTCGTGGTGGATGGATATAAATGCGCAATTACGCTTGGCAAAAAAATAAAATAATAAAACAGCACCAATAATAATAATTTAAAGCAGAAAATATATGTATGTGTGTATGTATGCTGTCTGTAATGAAGGTCTGCTTGTTTTTTTCCCCCATACTGTGCATTATTTTCCATCATTGTATATACATATATATTTAAATGTATTTCTAAATTTAAATGCTTTTTATATATTTTTTTTTTCAGTGAAATGTTCTTGTTTCCTTTATGCATCATTTGCACTGCACATGCAAGCAGCAATGGTGTTTTCCTTTAACTCTGAAAAGCGGAACAACACCATGGCAGGATCATCTCTGAGCAATTCTACCATGCACAAACATTTCCTCTATGTTCAATCTTCTTCTTCCTTTCCATAATCACGCCTCACTGTCTCTTCATTCTTTCTTCTTCTTCTTCGTCTTCTTATAAATTAGCAAATTAGCTTCAACATTTTTAGACCTATTCAGAACAAACCATTCAATAGACGTGAATCAATATTCACCTTCACCTTCATTATGATTGTTTTAAAAGTACTGGATTGCAGTGTGTTAATGATGTCTGAGACAAGTGAGGCAGGAGATGATTTGAATCAGCTGGACCTGATATGAGTCAAAGCTTTTGCACTTGTTGCTCTTGATCTATGAATAAAATAGTATAATATAAACTTAATTTAATTCAGTTTAATTAAGCAGGCTAGGTAAAAAAAAAAAATGCAATACAAGGTCTTTAAGTGCATGTTATGTTTATTTAGCAGGCTTATATAAGAGCGATCGCTGATGTGAAGTGATTTGAGCCACTGTTTTGTACAGTGGTGTAAGGTAAGAGCCAAGAGGGTCTCTGGAGAGTTTTTTTTTTTTTTTTCTAATCAATTTCCAGTAACTGTAGCATGGGCTTTCGTAACCTAAAGGCTTGGGTTCATCCTGTGGAAACAAACTGTAAAGAAGGTGAGAAACATGCCCGCTAAATAACAATGCAAGAATCTGTCCAGCTATCTAGGTCACTACTTCTTTTTTTTTCTTCTTCTTCTACTACTTCTTCTTTTTTTTTTTTTTTTAATGATGACATAATTTTTTTTCTTTTTGGAAATATCGCACGCTTATTTGGTTTCACAACCCATTGCGATAAATATCTTCGTGCTAATCATGCTTTGATAATTAATGCATATCTGACGGCGTGTCGTTAGTTGTTCTCGTCAAGTCGCAGTCGTTTCTCAGAAAAAGTCGTGGTTTTGGGGCTCCACAAAAGCCAACGAGGTTTCATTTGGCGTGGGATGTTTTTTTTTTTCAATTTGCATGAATCACTGCGTTGTGTTAATTTCAGTTCATGTGTCAAGGTGTGAGTGCTAATAATAAAGAAGGAAAAGAAGAAGGTCAGCTAGTTTAAAGTCAAAAAGAAAAAAAGTTCAGCACAATAAGATCCATGTTGGCTTTGAGCTTTGCTGGGTTTGGATCGTTGTGTTGAGTGGAGGTGCGATTCCGGTTGTAGCCACAAGAGGGCGGCGTGTGAGCGTTTACACAAGGGGCTGTCAAAGTGGGGTCTTGGAGGTACAGTTAAGGGGGAATGTAGGGACCTGGGTTTTTGTCTGTTTTTTCCCTGCCTTAATTCAGTTTATTACTGTTGCAGCATTGAAACTACAAGTTGTATTAATTAATTAAGATTTTCAGAAAAAAAAATCTTTGGCTTGCTAACTTTACTGTATATCTTTATTACTATATATCTTTATTAAAATAATGTGTTAAATTAAAAGTTAAATTTGCTCATTTAAAAAATGCTACTAGCTAAAACATATAATTAATATACCAACTGATCACCGATCAAACAGGTTTAACTCCAACCAAATAATAATGATAATAACAATAATAATAATAATAATAATAATAATAATAATAATAATACTGTTTGAATAGCATCAATAAACAACTTCTGTACTTAATCTACTGTACTTATTTAAATAATCAGCCACATATTTTTTTAAAAATCTATACTGTGGGGTCTGTGGGTTTTTTTTTTAACAGTTAAAGGTCACAGGCTGCAGAAAGTTTCCTAACCCCCTCATGTACATCAGAATTTCTAAGGTTTGTTATGTCTGAGACGTCTTACATATCCTGTTGTCTTACCTGAATCCTTAATTAAAAATAAAT
>JAQMYL010000019.1:3526827-3542430 GCA_030014365.1 Clarias pachynema
TATATATATATTTACACACACACACAGTATATATTATACCATCAAAAATATAATATACGATGACGATGACGGACCCAAGCACCCTGTGTCATCACCATCCCTGGTCCACCGCACAACCTGTGTGCTATTTGAGCGTGTTAAGACCTACAAAGCCATCTACAACATGGACACGTCACACACTATATACTGTAGGTCCGATGTCAGTTTAGGCCCTAAATATTTGTTGAGTGCGTTGGTGTGTGTGTGTGTGTGTGTGTGAGAGAGAGAGTGATGTGAGGCTTAATATGTGAGAGAAAGACAGAGGTATGTGTGTGTGTGTGTGGGTGTGTCAGTCTGTGTGTGTGCGAGTAAATGCGTTTGTGCATGTTTGTGTGTCTGTGTGTGTGTGTGGTGTGTGTGTTAATATGTGTAATGCGCGTGTGTGTGTGTGTGTGTGTGAGATGTACAGTATGTGAGGTTCTGCGTGTAAGAGAGAGATGTGTGTGTGTGTGTGTGTATGTGTTAACATTTGTGATATGTGTGTGTATGTGTGATACGAGTGTGTTTATGAGTGTGTGCGTGCATGTGTATGTCTGAGTGTGAGAGTGTTAGCATTTGTTATGTGTACGTGTGTAGAATAAGCCGCAGATGCTGGAAGAAAAGCATCACACTATGATGTTACTCAATGTGATGTCACTGAACATAATGTCACTGAACGTGTCACTGAATATAATGTCACAGAAAGTTACTAATCAAGTTATTTTTCAGCGTAAGTTGTTCGGCTCAATGAGCTCTAAATGTGTACTGAGTTTCATGTGCATACGTGCAAGTGCGTATGAACTATGCAGCAAACTCCTGTGTGGGGGCCCCTGAGGGCCCTGGGCCACGCGACTGTCAGGCATCCTAATGGCAGCAGATTCCAACCTTTCTGCCATTGAGCATGTTAAGACACCCAAAAAGCCCAAAAGGGTAGAAAAAAAATAATCCTTAGGAAAACAAGAGGGTCCTGCGCACCCTAGTGCTTGGGCCCTAAAAAAGAATCCTTAGGAAAACAAGAGGGTCCTGCGGGTAGAGGGTACCCTATAGTGCTTGGGCCCTAAATATACATCATCAAAACCCTGCAGTTTTAATGGGGGATGTGTGGACTTTTTATATTAACAGTGAGATGATATCTGCAGGTCCAAATCTGTCTGCATAATTATTCCATGCCGGCATGCCTGTGGCATAGTTAGACAAGATTTCCCTTTACAACTCCATACACTAATTAAGAAGAAATTTTCCTCAGGCCTACACCATGATAAAAAACAGAGCCCAATGAAAAAGACTGGCAGGGCAAAAAAAGACGAGATGTTTGGTGTAAGTGGCTGTGAAATGCTAACAGTCCTGTATGACCTGTTTTTGTATAGAAATTGCAAGCAAAAGGGATTATACATCTCAAAAACAGGAAGCCTGCATAGACATGTATAATTCTTGTCTTTTTGCTCTTTTATGATCCATGACTGTGAGGATGGATATTTTGAGAGCACAGTGTAAAGTGTAAAGAGTCTGACTTGTCTATAACAGAAAAGGATGGCTTAAGTAAAACGACTGTATTAACATAGAACCATTATTCATTTGAAAGAAAGTCAGAATCTCAAGTTAACCATTATGTGGGTCAACAACACACCCTGCTATAGACGTAGGACATTATCATCGTTTCCTGTTACAAAGAAATTTTAATACTTTTTTGCATTGGGATAGCAAAGGCTTTTTAACTGACATTGGTACACTGTCCAACTACTGTGTGGTTGTTATGCATATACATACAGTAATGTAAGACATTAGTGACAAGCTTGCCATAAAGCAAATTACAATAGTTCATCAGATCACTTTCTGCTGTATCATGAACAGGCTTAGGCAGGGAATTGGTCTCTCATGTGATTGCAAGTGTGTTACACGTGAAATATCAGTTGGTTTATATTATACCGTTAGGCTCTCATTTTCCTTGCACTCTTTTAAAAACATTTAGTGTACAGATTAAATAATTGGGTTTTACTGAAAATTATAAAATATGCACGGTCACTCATATCCAAGTTATACTACATGCGCACACAATTAGAAAGTGCTCAGCAACCGCGTCGGATGTTTTTACAGTAGCCATGTAAAAAGATATACATGTTAAATAGATAACCTACCTGCAACAAGTGTAGAAGTGAATACTTTTTTTGTTTCTCTACTGTTTTGTAATAAATTCTTTTTTGAACATTTGGGTCAGGTGACATTATGTGAGTCCAAGTATGCCCCGTCACATGAGTGCAGGTAGTCCCCAACTTACGATCACCCGAGTTACAGATGGACCGCGGTTATACGAACATTTTGAAGATGCAAACACATCACGGAAGTAGCTCACGTATATTGTACAAAAAACAGACACTGCAGTGCAACAGATGCCAATATTTACAATTACAATGGAAGCTTGGATTGCTAATAACAGGGTCTGCGAGCGTTTTGCAAGACAGGCTAAATTTAACAAATTTGAACTTAATAAACGACTATCTTGATATATGAGGTCCTGATATGTATATGCATGTAGTATGCATGCGCCTTGCCTGCCGAGCAACACGTGATTACAACTGAGGCAATGGTTTTTCTCTCGGAAGAGACGGAAACAGTTGTGTATTAATTTGAGGGAGCATTCTGGTGCGGGCTATAAAATGGAACGGAGCGATAAAAATATCAGCGAGCCATGAGATGAAGAAACCGGCAAAAGAAAGCGACAGAAATTCAGTAAAGGCTTATATGTTATGCCTGATCTGTAGATTTTGAAACTTTTAGTTCTGAAAGTTTAGTTGCACACCGTAGTGTTTTTGTATAATTATTTATTTCAATGTGTGCCTTAGTTTTTTTTTTCTGATACTTAAAGTCATTTGAAATACCTGTTTTTTTTTAGTTTTTGCATCTGATAAAAGGCTTTAAAATAAGAATGTATGGCACTTAACTCATCTCAGTTTAAAAGTTTAACGGTGCCGGGCCTCCGAGTGGCGCAGTGGTAAACTGCTCGCCCTATCATCCGGAGATCGCAGGTTTGGTTCCCGGGTGATGCTGTAACCTCTCACAGCCGGAGGTCTAGAGAGAGCCGATTGGCCGAGCTCTCTCAGAGGGGAGGGATGAGAGGTACTTAGTGCTCTGACATTAATCACGGCTCTACAGCCAATCAGGGGCGTCTGTGAGCTCGCGCATGCGGAGGGAGTGGATAGCGCTGTCTTCCGACTGTGTTACGCCGCCCCCAACGGTGCGTGAGTGAGCAGTTCAAAAAGATGCTGGCTGGTTGGCTGGCGTCACGTGGTTTGGAGGAAACACGTGATAGTGTTTGGCCCTCCCGGCTTAGTGGTAGTAGTAGCCTTAATGTGAGAGCCCCATAGTGACGGGGAGGAATTGGACACGACTAAATTAGGGAGAAAATCGGGAAGAAATCCCCCCAAAAAACTAATGCACTAGACATCCGGTAGTAGATATCCAGTAGATGTGTATGCATGATGATTAATAACCTACAAAGGCATCATTTTACACTGAGGGGAAAAAAGACCACGAACGTGCTTTGCACACGTATTTATTCTCATCATTTTATTCTATTAATCCGCTTCTCAGTTACACCGCCTTAAATCCGCGGCTGTGTGAAATTAATGCCGCACACACTGGAGGATTTCTGTCCAATGGCGTTATTATTACATGTATGCACAAATTAGTTTAGCTTTCTTTATACATTAAGCAGATTAATAAAATAAAAATGCGCCCTAATCCATAAGGGTGTAAAATGGGGAATTTACTGCGCAGCAGCAGAAGCGTGCCCCTCATTTTCTTTGCGGATTGTTCTCTTATTCGATGCTTGCGTGATTAATTCGCTAATAAGGTATTAACATGTTCATTCCTACTGAAATGATCTCCACTCTGGTAATCATATTAAAACCTGTTTGCACACACACATGACGGAAATCCCCACACAAACTCCATTACTGCCGAAAGAAAAATAAATAATCGTAATCCTGCTAACATATTTAAAATAAGTTAATGAATTCTGCTCAGTCTTTTTTTTTTTTTTTCCAATCGCTTCAAGACTGGATAAAGAATGAAATGTTATAAAAGGTTTTATATTCAGAAATTAGGATGACATGCATGAATTCATGTAATTGATTTTTACAAAGGATGGATTTAAAAAAAAACTAAAAATATATATTTTAATTAGCCAGAATGATGCATGTATTTGTTTAATTATTTATTAGCGGGCCAACAAATAAATGCACAAAGCGATGCATGATGCAATTCCACTTTCATTTTATTCTTTGGGTTACGCCAACAAGCACCATGATGTTCATCCACCAGATTAGATTTTCTGCCATTTTTTAAATTTATTTTTCAATTAATGTTCCCCGTGTAGAGAAGCATATTTTTTTCCAATCAGGTTTGGAACCTGACGTGAATCGGAAAAACATGCACAACAAACTAACCTCTCTGATTAGTTTTTTTGACATTTTGCATTCATTTAAAAATTGTAACCTAAATGTATGATTATGTTTTAATGTGTAGCCAAGCACAAAACACGTCCAGTAAATATGTTAATTATTTTTTTAAACAATAGATGTCTCAATGGGTGCCCTGCGATGGATTGGCACCCTGTCCAGGGTGTATCCCGCCTCATGCCGGGGGGGCCAGGGGTAGCTCAGTGGTTAAGGCATTGGACTACGGTTCGAAAGATCCCAGGTTCAAACCCCACCAAGGCTCAACTGCTCAGATGTATAAGGAGATAAAAATGTAAGTCACTCTGGATAAGAGCGTCTGCCAAATGCCTAAATGTAAATGTAAATGTGCCCTAAGTCTCCTTGGATAGGCTCCAGGCCCCGGCGAAATGAGTGAGTGAGTGAGATGTCTCAATGGATGTTTAGGCTTCTGAATACAGAAAAGCCACTTAGCACTTAATGTATACTGAAAAAAAGCCAATGTTTTTTTTTTTTTTGTATTGTAAATGTGTACATACTGTACCATAGGGCTCAGTTCCCACTTTCACGATTTTTGCTATGGATTGCTATAAATTCATGCATTTTCATTATACCATTTGGCAGCCGCCCTTATCCGGAGCGACTTACATTTCATCCCATTATTCTGTACAGTACATATGAGCAGTTAAGGGTTAAAGGGCCTTGCTTAAGGGCCCAACAGTGGTAACTTGGTGGTGCTGGGGTTTAAAGCTGGGACTTTCAAATCAGTAGTCCAACACCTTAATGCCACTGAGCTTACCCGTCGTCCCCCTTCATTATGATGAGCCGGGGTCAGTTACAGTATATGGTAAGATTATGTCTTACTCGGGTGTGCCAAAGTGACGGGTAGTGATTCTTGCAGGCATAATCGTATTTTAACCTTACAAATTGTGCAGCTTTACGTCCATATACTGTAGTGCGTCTCGAAGGTCCTCTATGAGCCTATCTGTGACCTTCTGTATTCAATAATCAGAGCAATCAGGGTGCCATGTCATGTGAGTTTTAGGCAAGTGCCAGGATGGTATCATTAGTAAGTATTTTTTGATAACTGTGATACGTTGCATGAGTTAAAATCAGTACCATATCTACAAGATAATGAACAGTATGGATAATGATTTTACAGTAAGAACACTTCATGTACCACCCGTAGCACTTCATCAGGTATCGCTGGTCTCTCCGTAGGGATCCGTAGCACACCACTGAGCTATTTTTAAATAATCATAATGATCCATGGGCTTACTGCACCAAACTGTCAGCTTTTAATTATTTTCTTTTTTCTTTAAATCACGCCACCATATTTTGCATTACCACTTTGTTGCTACATCATAGCTAATTATGTCAGAGCAGGTCAGAGCCGCAGCAAGCCACAATTTTTAAACTGTAATGATTCATAGCAAAAAAAAAAATCATAAAAATCGAGTTTAACACAGTAGCAGAGCGAAACGTCAAATAACAATATGTAATATTACAACATAAGAAGCACAAGAATTAGATTAATGTAATATTTTAACTTAGTGACTTAGTGATTAACCATTACATTGACATTTAATTTCATTTAAAATATATATTAGTGAACAAAACACGTTGATTTCTAATTTGCCTGGAGCTCACTGAGAACTTTCCGAAAACTCTCCACACACACTTCCCTGGCCGGGTGACTCCTGGAAGCCGAGCTCCAAGCCTCTTCAAACGTCTGATCGGGAATACGCGGGCCGGCGTTCCGGAAAATCTGCTTCATCTGAAACAGGAAAAGGAAATGGATCATGTTAAAATATAAACAGAAATGTAAAAGTATTATTATTATTATTATTATTACTATTATTATTATAACCCTAAGCTCATAGATCAGCCTGATGCATCACCATATGAAAAGAGGCAACTTTAAATTTACCTACACATTTTGACTGAACATTAAATTTTTAATCCATTTAAAAAATGTATTCGACAGTGAATCATTTATTGTTTATCAAATTGAATCAAACAGTACCATTCCACAGCTTTGCCATCAATACAAAAGCCAGGATATGTGAATTTACACAAACGTGTATTTCCAAAGTCAGTATTATCATCTGCTGCTCTTTGTTTGGTCCAAATTACTCATATATAAATAATGCTTATGCTTCCTGATTTTTATTTTTTTTAACTAAATCATTTGCATTGTGCTAACAAACCTCTGCCTTACACCAATTCCCCTTTCTACTGTATATTTTAGAAGAATAAAGCATTTATGTATCTTGAGTTCACTTGATAACCCCTGTTGTCCCACCTCATCCTTGGTGCGAGGGCAGAAGAAGTGTCTCTCGTGCACCCCGAACAGCGAGTACAGCGTGGGAAACAGCAGTTCATACACTGTGCCCTCTTCACCATAGTTTGTTCGGTCACTGATGCGTTTGATACGCGGGGCAGCTAAATCTGTACGCACTGACGGAACGCCATATATCCGATAATCTGCAGAACACAAAAAAAAGAAGAAAAAAAACGTAAATTACACAATCTGCTCTGGTGTAACATTGTATCTCTTTTATACATCAGAAACATTGTTACAGTTTTCTGCAGCTGTACTGCATAAGGCTCGGCTTTGTGTGTGTGTGTGTGTGTGTGTGGAGTTTGCATGCTCTCCCTGTGCTAGCAGGTTTCCTCTGGGTACTCTGGTTTCCTCCCACAGACCAAAGACATGCAGATTAGGCTTATTGGTGTTTCCAAATTAACTGTAGTGTGTGAATGTGTGTATGCTTGTGTGTATGCCATGCAGTGGATGGGCACCGCATCCAGCATGAGCTCCAGGCCTCCCGTGACCCTGTACAGGATAAGTGGTATAGAGAATGAGAGTGAAAAGAACAACTTCTTTCTTTCTTTCTTTCTATTTAGATCTGAAAATACAGGTATTGTATTATCTTGTTACTAAAAGCTACAATTTTCTACGTATATATCAATAATGTACTGTTTTCATGTTTCTTGGTTGACAAAAATGTAATCTTATAAATAATATAAAAATAAAAATGTTTATATTACGTAATAATACTAACCATATTAAAGATATATTTATGCATACACACTAAATATTGTAATTATTAAAATCTTTTGCACTGGTAATGTACAGTATGTATGCCCTTGGAGCCTTATAAGCTTGTTAATTACTAATGTTGCTGGTAAACATTTAAATATACAGTTTAAATGTATATACATTTAATGTAAATATACAGTTAATTATTAAGTTACATTTGCACTTGTAAATTTGCACTTGTAGAGTCACGGTTTACCTGTGACTCTAAACGTTTGACCCGCAGGTTTGAGATGCTGGTTGTAATATGACTCACCATTAGCAGCACGCTCACCCACGACACTGCAGTTGGCAGACGAAGAGGTGATGAAGCGCCCCGGCTCTGCCCGAGTTCTGCACAGCGTTTTCGGGGTTTTCAGTGTGCTCCCCACTTTTATAGGTTCCAGGTCTTCATTCTTGACCAGACTTTCACCTTCAGCTGGCGTCTCTGTGTCTGCTTCAGCTCTCACGCTGACCGCCGGGGCCGTGCTGGGTTTCTGCTCTGAAAGATCGGACGAAAGCTTAAACCCTCACGTTCTGTTCAGGTCTAAAGAACCTGTATGGTTTGACCTTTTAAAAAACTCAAAATTCTATTGATAAAAGCTATACTACTGTATATATATATATATATACACACACACACACACATACACACTGTATAGCCAAATCTTGCATTCCTTAAAATTAGTTCACCACAAACCAAATATGAGATTATTAATTTTATTTTCTACCAAAATTGTATTATTCTATAGGCAGGGAATTCATCTTCCTTCAAGAAAGAAATTCCTAACAACTAGTCAAATTATCTGCCAATAGAAATTTTGTTTGTTTGTTTGTTTGTTTGTTTGTTTAAAATTTTTGTAAAATCTAATTATAAGCATCATAATTGTAATGCTGTAAAATCTTATTTTATGAAAGTGTAGATAAATTGAACTATATTTAAGATATTTTCACTCCTTAAGATATCATTTAACAGATCCCAGTACAGTATATCCCTCATCCAAATGGTTGAGATGTCGCTTCGTGGTAAAAGTACAAATAAAAATAAACATAAAATGAACATATGATGCACAACAGCATAAATCATCCTGGGCATTAGATCCATTAGGACGGTAGAAAAACAGTTGGAAATGAATACTTTTTAAAGACACAGTGACACCTAATGTACTTTTTTTAGCATAGCATGCCTCAACCAAACGGTAGAAATGGCACAATCAGGTTAAGTTGGATACCTATTTTAATAAGCTATAGTGTTTCAAAATGTGCTTTGCCAGAAAGCTGAGCAGAAGATTAAAGGCATAGTAAAATATTTATTTTGCAGATTTTTAATAGATTTTGCAAATAAAAATATTAGAGTTATATCTACATACAGTACAAGATCCCACTGATGACATAATAATAGTGTATTGGGTTTGTCATGTTCAACTTTTTTATTTCAAACAAGAGACACTGAACTTCTATCATCTGTCATTTTGTACTTATACTATACTATGATTTGGCAATGCAATTAGTTTATGTAGTTTTAATGTATTAATAAAAAATCAATAATCCATGCTGATTACTTACATTAGACCTAAAGTCTCAAATGCACGATCATCATCACTCCAATATAATTAGTGCTTCTAATTATGTACTGTATATCTACAACTACAAACTGTATTAACCCTAAAACAGCCATTGATCTCACCTCTTGTCAAAATCCTTTGCTCTGCTCGACTGATTGGCATTTTATCCTTCCAATTAAGGAAATTTGCAAATTCCAGAAAGTTGATTAACCCGTCTTTATCAGTGTCGCAGTAGTCCATGAGGTCATCCAGGATGTCTGTGCTGAGGTCGAGGTTAAACTCGCGGCACACATCCCGCAGGTCTTCTTTATCGATACTTCCCTGGCGTTTCTACACCGAAACAAAGGCGGATATTCAAGAAAACAGAAATATTAATTATTAAAAGGCAGCAAAGCTGTGATTGGCTTGGAACCGCAGCATTGGGATAATGCTTAAAAACACCACGAATGCTAATGCGAATGCTAAAGTAAAGCTAGTTAGCAAGTCTCTGATCATTAAAATGCTAGTAACAATGCTAGTTAAGAAATCAGGGCAACTGGGGATGTATAATCGTTATAGTACAGTATAATCTTAAACATGTACAGTAAGTGTGTGTATACGAATAAAGCGGTTTAGATGATGAGTGAGTGTGTGAAAAACGCTAATAAGCAATGAAACTGACTAAAAGCAAGTTTGAGATTCCACAACACAAATTTCCATTTCTTACATAATACACTAGAATTTGTATGTACTGTACTGTAAGTAATTCCTGTTTTTGATGTTTAACATCTGGATGGGTTTCTATAGCATGCGATACACTGGACACTTTATTAGGCACGTTTGAAGCTCTGTGTAACCAGAGAATTTATCATAATTAGCATTTGACCTTATCATAGTGTCTGAATGCTTGCAGCAAAGACGGGAAGTTGTGGAAGTTGGCCTTCTTCAGGTGCTGCCGTATGACGTTGACCTTAGCTTGACATCTGTCCTGTCCTTTCCTGTGTTCTGAAGGTGGTGTGGAATGCAGGATGTCTGCTGCACCTAGGGGAAGCAAGGAATCCATTACTGATATGGAGAATGCTCTGCAAATATCTAGTTCACTCTCTTTAAACCACAAGCGTTTTAACCTTTTACTCCAGGTACCTGGGGGATGGGCTCAACCCAAGGCCCTGGGTAAAGACGTCCATTTTCTACCCCTCTATTAAAATTCTGTTCAAATTACCAAAGTCTTCACGATGGAGCAACACTCCGAATGTGTGATCAGCCGGAACCCTCAAGGTGTCTGCGATTCTAAAACAGATCAATACAGATTAACGTTTGTCCTTCAGCTGAGGATAATGTATGCAGCATCTACAGCAATTAGGACTTACGGGTCATGGACTTTGCCGATCTGCGACTGCGTCCTCTCTCTGAAGTCGTCACATCGCTTCGAAACAAATTTTGCACTGTAGTTCCTTTGGTTAGAGGAATTTTTTATTTTCTGGTTATTTTTAATATGTCTGGTAAATGCATCACTCATAAATAGGATATTATGTGAATAATAATGAACTCCTTAATTATTCCTTGTAGAAAAAAAGGGAAATGACTGCTACAACAGTATATCTTATCTGTATACAATATGACAACATCCCTCCATCTACTGTAGGAACCTCTGTAGTCCAACTAGGGCTCCTATTTTAAAACCGTATATAATCTAAATAATCTAATAATAATCTAAATCAGGCTTACGCTTGTGTATCGCAGAGCCATTGGAGAGACTTTCTGGCATTGTGTCCATCACTGCGATGTGGAGTGACCACACCAAACCTGCTGTCCTTCCTGTAGCTCCTCGAGTCGTACCTTCTGGTCACACGCTCACCTGAGGAAGCAAACAAGACGTACTGTAAGGTACAAAGTCAATCCAGTCACCTCTTGCGTGTGTCATTTACCGTTGCACATATGACGACATGGACATACATCATACTTTTTACCTTACTTACCAACAAAGTAGGAACTGTGCGAACGAATGTATTGCTCATGTCTGTGCTGCGCTTCTTGTTCCACCTGCTCTGCAGTTTTTGGTGGATTGATGATATCGCCAGCGTTTAAAGCTGCCCGAATTAAAAAGAAGAAGAAGAAGAAGAACAGCCAGTGAAATTAGTCATCTTTTTCAATGATCTATTAGTGGAATATACATGAATGAAATATACATACTGTATAAATGAAATCCCCAAACCCCAAATCTAATTCAAAATGCTCGACATCCAGTGATTCTATGACATGTTTATTTCTCTCTTTTATCTCACTCACTCTATACTGTTTATGCTGTACAGGGCCCTTGAACAGGGCAATCCATGGTAGGGCACAAACACATTCACATGCTCTACAGGCAATTTAGAAAAGCCAATTAACCATTTCAACCATTTTTGGTCAGTGGTCACCCAATTGCTGGTAGCCACCTGACAGAGCGAGAGGTCATCTAACAAGCAGGCCTCAAGCTTTTGCTAGAGCAGGGGTATCCATCCATTTGGACGATGCTTTTGTCCAAAGCAGCTTACAAACGAGACAGATTATGACTTTGAAATTTGAACTCACCACCTTCTGGGGCAATGGTGTCAAATCTTATCCAGAATGTGCCAGTGGAAGGTTTCATTCCAACCAAACAGAAGCCACACCTGATAGTGTGTTGAAAGCCAAGATCAACTAATTAAACATTTGGAATCAGGAGTAACTTCTTCTTGGTTGGAATTGTAACCTGCAATGGTTCATTCTGCATAAGATTTGACTCTATTCATGCTATAAAAGCTTGAGGCCTACTGCTTGTGAGACATCTACTCGCTCTGCCTGATTGCTACCAGATATTGGGTGACCACTGACTAAAAATGGTTGAAAAGGTAATAATAAACAAAATATTAAATTCTTTTTTGCAGATCTTACAATGAAGTAATTTAACACCAAAAGTTGTTTTTTCAGGATCAAGACCATTTGGAAGTCCAGGACCCATAACTTGGGACTTTCCAAATGGAGCTTTCTGTCTGCTGCCATAAATGGCCTCATTAAGCTCTCGCAGCTTCTCTTGGTAGCGGGTCTTGGGTGGGGGATTGATCACAGATCCAGCCTATTAAAAAAATAAGCAAAATAATAATAAGAAACACGTTTAATAAAAGAATCATTCTCAGAGGTATTAAATTAATCTGACAAAATATAACATGGCAGTAGGAATATCATGTCATTATCATTAAATGACTACTGATACTATTAGGGCGTATGGAAATATTTACATCGATAGACGTCCTCGTGGTTATTCCATGCACCAGAGTGCCGGCAACATCAGGGTCGTTTGCTTTCCCGAAGAACACACGGATGGTCCCCGGCTCAGGATACGAACTCCTGAGGAACTTCCGAACAACGGGGGGCGTCTCAGGCTACAGAGAAACTAAACTGATTAGGAGTCTGGTTGTTCACAACGATTTCAGATCACACTATTAACCAGCTCTGTGTCACCTTAAAGACAAGCTTTTTGGAACATGCGCACAATGATCTCCCTTTGAGGATTCTCTTGAGGCTGATAAAATTGAGAAAAACCTTTCTTAAGCATGTGTGAAGACATTTAGCCTCCCAACTGAGGGACTGCTACTGACTGAATGTGGGGAAATTCCCTAGCATTTACACACTGTGCCTCTTCACACAGATGATGCTGTGAGGTTGAGGTCTGGAGGTGTGAATTGCCATGAAACCACTAAACATAACTATGCCAGGAAGAGACCGCAGTGGGTGCACCAAGATGGAAGGGCTGTTCACACCAATACCAACTCACGATATTGTCTGACGCATCGTTTCAAGTCCGGTAGAGTAATATAAATGTTTTAAAACCACAAAGTGGAATAAACGAGTGGTGAAATGTCACTTCAACGCCATCAGTATTAGCCATGATAACTAAGCAATGCTGCAATGATATATGTAGGACTAGATGTGCCTGCGACTTCGTCCTTGTGGAATTTAATCATCATCATCATCATCTGTTGAATTTTGGAATGAACTAAAATTTGTACGTGTTACCGTGAAGTGCGGTATAGATATACAAACTCTCTGATATGGATATAATGATATTAAATATATCTATAGCATTTTGTCTTCCTATATGTATCATATCAAACATGTGTGTTTAACTATTTCCTGATCTAAACCCAGAATGACACGAAGGCTATAAAACCACAAAGCAAACAAACTATTTTAAACTCACCCCTGGTGTTACTTCCTGCAGACATGCCCCTGCCTCGTCTCCTTGTGGTAGAACTTTCCCTGCCTTTTCCAGGGAAGAAATACACATACTGTATGTCACATGGACTTTTAATTGCTTAATATCCTACAGAACATGATCAAGCCCATTATTTCTACCAGGTCACAAAGGAAGTTATCTGAAACCTCCCTGATCAATATAAAATTACCGCTTTAATATTTGGGAAAGTGTCCCTTGGTCTCCAGGCCCTCGTTGTCCTCTCGTAGGCAGTCATTGTGTACATGGGTATCCCTGGATAACGCTGACTCTCTTGTTTTTCACTCTGAACGTTTACCTGCTGTCGCTTAGCGACGGATGCAAAAGAAAAGAAGGTCATGAATATTAATAACGCAGCATGAATAGTAATGAGGACGTTCAGAAAGTGAAGTGTGATTGGCTGACCGCAAAGGTTGCTAAGATAACAAAGCTCAGGATACTCGATTGTGAAAAAAATCGGTGAACATTATTTCTCTCAAACTTTTTTTTTTGGAATGGAATATTTTGTGTGGGATGAAAAAAATTCAACATGTATAATTAAAAATGTAATATGCCGAAGAAATGAATCCAAACATACAATTTAATTATTTAATGTACTACTTTTTATTATTGTTTTTAATTGTATAAAAATAAAATGCATTGTTTTTTTTTCTATATTCTTATATTTACAGAACATTTCTGCTTATTAAGTATAGAAAAACTAGCCTACATTATGCAATACAGCAACCAATAGTTATATATATATTGTATTATTATATTTTTACAATGGGTGTTCAAGTCAAACTGGGACTTTCGATTGCGCACAGGAACAGAACACAGCGATGAGAGTGAAAAATAATTTTATTTCTCTATATAATCCCCTGCTACACTAATGCAGTTATCCCAGTGTTTCACTAGTGCTGGTACCATCAAGGTAGAACGTTTTCCCAGTACTGCCTGCTTCATGCCTGAAACGCTGGCCTCCCAGGAACTCCTTTAATGGCCCAAAAATGTGCAAATGGATTTGACTACATACATTGCTGCACCAATTAATTTCAGTCATTATCTGAATGTTAGACCCCTGAGTAGTGTACATGGTGCCCTGTGAGGAGCTGGTGTCCCAGTCCAGGATCTAATCCCGGCTTGTTCTCAGTGTCAGTGAGTTTGACATGAATTACTGCATGTACATTAAAAAAAAGCTTCCAAATACATGAAAAATAAAATTTATACTTTCATTATATGGCCAAAGGTCGTTAGACACCATGTCCTTGTTGAACATTCCTTTCCAGATTTATTCCCCTTATGGTAAATGATCTCCTCTCTTCTGGAAAGGCTTTTCACTAGCTTTTGACGCATGTCTATGGGGATTTGTGTTCATTCAGCCACAAGAGCATTAGGGAGGTCAGGGACTGTGATCGGAGCTTTGTGCAGGAGTTTTTTTTCACTACAAACTTGGAATACCATGCCTTCACAGAGCTAGCCTTGTGCACAAAGGGGCTGTCATGCTGATACTGTCATGGGTTGGGCTTCTTAGTTTCATTGAAGAGACCTTGTACATCTACATCATATATCATTCTATATACATTCCACATTCTATATCATTGTGCACTAAATGTGGACGTGTCTGTCTGCTATAATCTATACATGTCTTACTCACACTACTGTATGTTGCCTAAAACATGACATGTTTTAGTTTTAGTTTGTGCGACCACTCGTTCATTTCAAACGATGGTTGCGATTATAGCAAAAAATATGCTTGACGTTTTGCTCTGGAGGACGGCAAGCAGTTAGCCGACTGTATTTGTTGAGGTCCAGAGACCAAGTCATATGATCGCTTATCAGATATGTATCTGATCTACGGCCACATACGAAAAAGCTGCGTCCACATTACCAGAATAAATGATGACTGAGAGTGAGTCAGATCTGTGGTACAAGTCAGCTCAGGCTGGTAATGTGATGCTAACCTTTAATAGTTCGACTGTGGTGAGCGGGGGTGGTACGGTGGTTTAATGGTTACGACTGTTGCCTTGCTCCTTTAGGGTCCGGGTTCGATTGCCACCTCTGGTCTGTGTGCATGGGATTTGCATTTCCTCCCACAGTTCAAAGACATGCACTTTGGTGTTCCCAAATTGCATGTAGTGTGTGTGTGTGTGTGCCATGTGTACAGGATAAAGCGGTATGGACAATGAGCGAGTGTGATGATATGGTCATTCCACAAACACCTTCACTCATTCAATGTGTTTTCTTTATTTTCATGACCATTTACATTGGTAGATTCTCACTGAAGGCATCAAA
>JAQMYL010000019.1:3564472-3578025 GCA_030014365.1 Clarias pachynema
CCTTTCAAACAATTGGAAAAAGGAAAAATAAAAGTAATTTGAACATTTTTTTTTTCCTGGTAGTCAGGAGGATATGTGTGTGTGTGTGTGTGTGTGTGTGTGCGCGTGTGTGTGTACACTGACAGCTTCCTGGAACTGCGGAATGAAAAAGAAAGAAAAAAAAAGAGCCCATCCCATATACAGATGTTGGTCATTATTAGTTCATAAATAAGTTATGGCCACATGACGGCGCCAGCAATCCCATTCAGCAACTCCCGCTCTATCTGCTTACCAGACTAACGTCTCGGCTATGCTTGGAGCGTGCACTAGCGAGACTTTCCCCCCTCAGTCTCCTTCAGGCAGGGATAAGTCATAGTGGGAAATTTATACAAGACAAGGGAGAGAGTTCAAGTGTAGGTCCATGGAGGGAACAGCTGAGTTCATTCAACACCTGGAGATGTGTGGGATTTTGACAAACGAGCCTCACACTCGCTCCACTCAGACTCCAGAGAGTTTTAAAGGGTACACGTGGCATTGTTTTGGCTTGAATTAGGGAATGCATGTTTATTGTCCTCTCACGTTTCATAATTAGGCAGAATTGATTCGCTGCTCATTTGCTCCTCATTTTCGATAGTTTTTTTTTTTGTCTGCACCAGAATAAACAGAGCTGCTCTAATGTGGAAACTGGACACATGGGGAGAGTTCCTAGCCGTCATTCATCAGTGAGGTTAATCAAAACATGATGTGAGTGTCTGTGTGTGTGTGTGTAAATTTGTATAAAGTATTATTTCACCATACACAAGTTAGCAAAGTAAGATTTTATTTGAAATCTTGTTTTTTTTTTCTTTCACATTAGTTTGATGAGATAGATGAGCTTTACCGTCCCTTTGACCTGTGTAGATTTTTGCATGGGTAGCTTCAAGGGATGTACAAACATGTACACACACACACACACACACTTTACTTAGCAGGTAATAAATCAGCAGTAATTCACTTTTCACTCCATCGTCCATTCACACAACATCAAATGCACGTGCGTACAAATAAATCACAACATACAGGAAGGAATAAACCAGGTTCTACTGATCTAAAGCACTGAAGACATCCACAGAAGGAAGGGCTTAAAGTGCAAACAGCTGAGCAGTAGAACTTATTTTCCCATACTTTCTCCTCTCTTTTCTCATACATAGAAATCTTTTTATATTTTTTTTGGACATGACGAAACCAAAAAAAAAGAAAAAAAAAATCCTCCAACAATAAACCCCTAAATCCATTTCGAGCTTTGAATCAGTGTGTCATATGGTAATGACAATGCATAGTTACCTGGTTTGTCTTTTTCATTATTGCGGTATACTATCACACATCCGATCCGTACCGGATTTCTTGTGTGATGATGGACAGAAAAAGGCAATAATCCACACTGGACTGGACCACAATTAAATTAGCGCTGAGATGGTGTGTCAGATTTAATCCGAAGTCACAGTTCGGAGGTCAGTAGGGAGCGAACAGTACCGGCGCATGGCTGGTCCTAATAGGCCCAGGTGCAGGGCGAAGAAGTGTTGTGGGGAGAGATTGAGTCTGGAAAAGGGAATGGTTATGGCTGGCACGAAGCGGGAACCCGGCGGCTGCTGCGGCAACGGCTGCCAAGTGAGAGGGTACTATTGTGGCGGTCAGCGTTTGGCCAATGTCCTTACTCAGAGGCAGCTTTACCGGCTGGGTAGAGAGAGAGAGAGAGAGAGAGATGGAGAGAAAGATTTTTGTTAAATTTAAAGTCGTCATCTGTGTTGTTTGGATTTCAATATAAGGCAAGAATGGAGGAAAAAAAAAAGGTCACAGAATTGGCCTTTGTGGCACACCATCAAGTTCCATTACTAACCAGTGTTGTTAATGCCTCCTGAAAAATTCGTCCTAAGAGACATCATTGTCTAATTTGCATATTTAGTAAATTGCCATGATCGTTTTCACATCAAATCGTGTTACATAAAGAAAGATTTAAGGAATACACTCAGAACTAAACAAAGTTTTATTAAGAAATAATCGAAATATTTTAAATATTTCTAATAGGAAGAAGTCATCTTTGTGTATTTACAATATACTTAGAATACTTAGACCTGCGGCAGACAAATAAAATAGTGAAACAGACATGAAGGAAACAGTTACAGATGAAATAACTGAGATTAATTTTACTGTATAAGGATTGTCTACTGTAGTGTTAAAAACAAACCATACAGAAATGTCTAAATGGGACAAACAGTGATAGTCATTGACTGGTTTTTGGCAAAAATAGTGATGATCAATGGTAATGCTGGACAATGTTTTGTCCTTATGAACAATTGTGACTAGTGATGGTGTTGAGGGAAATGATGATATAGGATTCGTTGTTGGAAAAACAATGGTGTTCTGTGATTGGTTACTGGGAACAATGGCAATCTTTGATTGGTTATCAGGAATAATGATCCGTGACTGGTTGTTGGGAAACGATAGTAATACATGATTGATTATTAGGACACAACAGCAATCTATGACTGGTTATTGGGAAACAATAATAATTTGTGATTTGGTATTGGGAAACAACGGCAATCTATGATTGGTTATTGGGAACAATTGGGATTTTGTGATTGGGTATTAGGAATAATGATCTGTGATCGGTTGCTGGGAAATGATAGTAAGCCATGATTGGTTATTGGGAACAATGGTAATCAGTGATTGGTTGCTGAAAACAATTGTAATCCTTGACTGACTGCTGGAAAATGATGGTAATCCATGATTAGTTATTGGGAAATAATGCAATCTGTGACTGGTTACTGTGATCAGTCATTGGTTATTGGGAAACAATGGTAATCCATGACTGGTTACTGGGATCGAGTCTCTGAAGCATCAGAGACACCAGATCTAATGACAAACCCACTAACAATAACATCAACATGCTCTATTTTGTTTTTGTTGAAATGGGAAATTCTTCAACTGTTCAAACGTACAAGGTTGTATTTACTAAATAAAGTGACCATTCCAAACCATCTTGGTGACCATTTGTGCTGCGGGACTAAATCAGGCAATTCTAATATCATTCATGCAAATAAATACAGGTGCATCCCAGTATATATAAATATATATCCCTAATAAACATATAGTCGCCGAAACATAAAAACGTGTTTATGAACCTAAGTGCTGTTTTGTGAATGTCTTCCTGTCAGCAAATAAACAGGCACTTCCATGTTTTATTGCCGCAGTGTTTGTTACTGGGAGTTTTTTGGATCCCCTGTGCTGGTGGGATTAACCGAAACCGAGTCCTTTTGGAAAATATGCTGAAAAACTTCATGGTTAATTTCATTACATGCATCCTGGTCATTTGGGAACTGTATGTTTTCTAAACTCAGTGCAGAAATACAGTTGGTGTGGCAGCTGAGAACACAGTATGCTGGAAAAAAAAACCTGAGGCCAGAAAGCAACGGATGGCCAAGCGCTCCATTCAGTTTGGGGCTCCAAACTCGTGTTTAATTTCTTCCAATAAATTCATATTAATGTAAATTGGCAGGCGAAATGTTGGCGCAATAGTTTCATCGGTTATTAAATATAAATTATGTCTGTTTGAAAAGTCTGTCTCTCTAGCTAGCAATACTTTAGTCAGGTGTTTGCCAAAAATAACAAAATCTCGTAACAGTCAGGGTCTACAATTAGTTCTGACAAATCAAAAACGGTTAATTCATTATAGTAATCTGAACTCCAAAAGGAAACTGCAGTAGAAAATCCAACATAAAGTGTGGTAGTAAGGTGTTACCCCATTACATGTGTCTTGGCACTGATTCTACAAGTCTCCGAGAGACGGAGCAGTCATTTTTCCAGAGGATATTCCTTTATTTGATGGTTTGATGATGGTGGTGGAGAACGTGTCTAATAACTACTGTAGCTTTGAAATCTCTCACTGATGTTCAACTGGGTTGTGATCAGTGTGAAGGCCATAGCGTATGATTTTAATGCAAGTCAATGGGGGGAAAAAAAGGATAGAAAAGGATGGCCTCAGTGCTACCAAGCTTCCATAGAAGGTAAACTAGATTGATCTTATAATTGGCGCCAAAACCTTGGTGCATGTTCATAACTAACAGTGCATGCATAAGTTCTGTTGTAGTCTTACTGTTTTTCCTGTTTGCTGTTTGGTCTGTCCTTTTGGGGTCTTGGTATAGGGGCTGTACTTGGGCTTGGCCGGTTTTCCTGCCGCTCTGTCTTTATGACGCCGGCTGCTGATGTGCTGAAAGTTGAGATATGCACGGTTACTGGGTTTGAGTTTCCAACCTTCTAATAGGAACACCGTTTTAGTCGATCAGTCATGGTTTTTCGCGTCTAACGTTTGCCCTGGAGCTACCGTCTTAGCTAATGTAGCTAAGTAATGGAGTAAGTAAAAGTGCATCCAGTTCCTCTGCTGCTGATTGCACCTTGGACAGACATACTGTATTTCAGACCAGAAGGAACTACAATCAGGAAACTAGAAGACACGTTCTTTAGGGTTAACCATAATACACTACTTCATTGTGATGCGTCACTTTGATGCTGCGGCAATAGCGCAAGCTACAGTGATGTGCTACAATAACCTAAAAAGTAACAATAATCAGATTTTTTTAAAGTCTGAAAAAGTTTTTAAAAAAGAAAATCAAATTATTGACAGTACAGGGAAGATTTCTAAGAGGACATGTTGAACAATTATGGAAGGAGTCTCCAGTTACAGGGCTTTGTAATGAGGTTGGAGATGAAATGTCTGAAATTTGTTCAAGTTATAACACTTTCACAAATAATAAAAGTTAGAATAAATGGGAAAAGTACATCATTACTCAAAAATTAATATATTATCTATATCATATTTTTAAATTACTTTATAATGTGCTCTTATAGAAAACTGAATCTTCAGATATTTAACAATCATTCTGCTTCACATTAACCTACTGTACTGTTGATGGTTTTTCCCCGATATAACAGCATGCATTAGTTCAAATATTTTGTTCTTCACTTATTGTATCATGCAGAATGAGATTAAACTTTGTAAATACAGATGATGCTGTTTTAATAATGAATCAGATTATGTATCCTAATAAAGATATTCAAACTTCCTCTGGGGTACTAATCAGAAGGTCAGGGGTTCAAGGCCCTGCTCTACCCAGGTGGACCCTTGAGCGAGGCCCTTAACATATCCCTAGCAAGCTGGGATATCCCAAGAAAATAAAATTTCTATATAGTAATGTATCTGTAACGAAAAAAATAAATGCATATTGAAATCCTTATTAATAATCACATATTTTAAACAACTTCTCTAATTTCTCGTTTTCCATCACAGGGATCTTCTGACCTGTTTGAGCTGCGTCTCAGAGTTGACACGGACGTCACATGTTTCACAGTGGAATGTCTTGTTCTGCAGGCCCGTCGATGCAGCACTAGGCGACAGTAGCTTGTTTTTCACCCCTGGCCTGGGGAAGGACTTGATGGAGCCGTTCCCGTTCCGCGCTTCCAGCATGGTCTTGTGCTTGGTGCCTGAGGAACGAATCCAAAAACAGCACCGTTGTGTTATATGAAACACTACAGGACCATAAAGATGACATTCAAGAATTAGCTCTGAATTTTGGGAACCATTCTTTTTTCTTTTTCATGCATATTGGGACTTTGGCTCTTCTGCTGCAGTGCGGTTCTCTCGGTAGAGCTATTGTGCTCAGATGCTACTGTTAGGTGGTGAAATCTCATTGGTGATTTAATACTATAAAGATGTGCGAAGACAGCTGCTGAGTGTTCATGTTATGGACAAATATTTCTACTAGATGACTCCATTCTGGCGCGGATTGTAGCTGTTCGTCTTTACAGAGTATCCTGCTTATCGCCTCGGCAGCAGCCTGGAGAATATTGAGATGGAATATGTTTTCGTGCTTTGCTTTTTACATTACTGTCTTTGTGTCAGAACGCACTGAGGAAATCATGTCGCGGCTTTTAACCCAAAATAATCAGATACCCTTCAGACAAAAAAGAAACTATGGAGGTAAAAATAAAAACTCTTTTAATCCCGGATATCTTGCATCAACCGCATCAATCTTAAACCGCTCTCTGTTCACTGCCAAGATATCCTTTCACGCCGAACTTGATTTGCTGTAAATCATCTTATCTTACAGGATGACCTTTGGGGTGGAAAGTATGGGATGGAAACCTCTCTCTCTCTCTCTTACCGCTATTGTGAGCATCGAGCTGGGACGCCGAGTTGACAGCGACTTTGCAAAGCGAGCAGTAAAGAAGACGCAAGGCTTTCTCCTCCTCCGTCTCCTTCTCGGCTTCGGGGTCCTGGGCTGCTCCAGGGGGGACGTCCGGACTCTGTCCTTCTGTTGAGGTAAACTCGGCCTCGGAGGAGGCCACGCTGGAGCCGCATTTTGCTGGAGATGGAGAAATCGCCGGCTGTAATGGATCAGGGATGGCTTCTGAAAATGGGATAGAGAGAAGGTACAGTACAAGGTTACCTTCCTAAGTTAAGTTCAGATTTTATTCGTCATACATTACTGCACAGTGAAATTCTTTATTCTTTGCATATCCCAGCTTCTTGTCAGTAGGCAGGGGTCAGAGCGCAGGGTCAGCCATTTTACGGAGCAGACAGGGTTAAGGGCCTGGTTCAAGGGCCCAACAGCGGCAACATGGCGGAGCCGGGGCTCGAATCGCCGGTCTTCTGATCCGTAACTCAGAGACTTAGCACACTGAGCCACCACGGCCCCCTGATCCCGAACCTTTGACGGTTTCAGATTTCGTCTGTTACATCATTTTACAATGTTTTCTAATTGGTACTAGAAGATTTGGGTTGCAGGAACTATGGTGTACCATTAAAGTATTATAATCAACAATGTGCTGATGTGCTGTTAATGATGTGTCATTACTACTGATCTAGCTGAGTAGCTAGAAAATCTTAGACCCATTTGGTAGAAGTCTCTCTGTCTGTGTACATAAGCTGCCTTGAACAGTTCCCATTATTGTTTATAACGCTGAAAACACATGGTCACCGCATGAACACAGCTGCACATAACTGGCATGCGAACAATACTACAGCTGAGGTTCCTATCACTTCCCACGAGAGTGGGCGAAACGCAACTTTTGTTATTTTGTTATTTTAACATTTTTCCAAGTCACATATCGTCCAACTCACGGAATGTATCCAGAGACGCCCGGGATCTTTCAGAAAAAGCTCATAAATTATTGCACGGTGGTGACCGGTGTGTTGGAATGCAAACATGAGGCCTCATCTAGATCACGTTCAGGTTTATTATTCTGAATTTCAATTTGGATAACTGATATACTTGGTCAGTCAATTGATCTTACATCATGAATTTCCTCTCTCAGCATGCACTACAGTTCACATCATGCTTTGGATGGAATGCTTTCGTTTCTGTTCTAGTTCTGTCTCTGCCCACCGTCTCCGTCTCTGTCCTTCTCTTGTCACTTGTATATACCTTAAATATCATGTACTAAGTCTTTTTTCCACTTCACTGTACAGAAAATGTACCAAACAGTGACTTTTGCATACAATTACACTCCATAAAATAATATAATGATAATAATAATCTTATATTGGGTTTATTGTAATCTTATAAGGGCGGCACGGTGGTTCGATTCCCATCTCTGTGTGCATGGAGTTTGCATGTTCTCCCCGTGCTGGGTGGGTTTCCTCCGGGTACTCCTGGTTTCCTCCCACAGTCCAAAAACATGCAGATTAGGCAAATTGGTGTTCCCAAATTGCCCGTAGTGTGTGTGTGTGTATGTGTGTGTGCCCTGCAATGGATTGGCACCCTGTCCAGGGTGTACCTCGTGCCCTAAGCTGGATAGGCTCCAGGCCCCCCACGACCCTGAATACAGGATAAAGCGGTATAGAAGATGAGCAAGTGAGTGAGTGAGTGTAATCTTATAATAAGTATATACTCGATAAACTTGAATATATTTATCTATACTCAAGATATGACTAAGACTGTGTGCAGTAATTTTCTTACATACATGTATGTATTATTCTAACTTCTAGCTTTCAACTTGTGTATTTCATGCTGTTTTGGCGGTGACTATGCCACAAAAAAAACTAAAAAAATCACAGCAAGTGAAAATATTTGGAATCTAAATGAATAAAATGTTAATTTACTCATTTATACCACTTATCCTGTATACAGGGTGGCAGGGACCTGGAGTCTATCCCGGGAGGCTTGCATGTCTCCTGATCATGTCTGCATGTCTTTGGAATGTGGGAGTAAACCGGAATACCCGGAGGAAACCCACCGAGCGTGGGGAGAGCACGGCGAGAACCCTGAAGGTGCGAGGCCATAGTGCTGATCACTACTAATCTTAATATAAGATCATTAAGCCTATTTCTAGTAATACTTTACTGAAGCATTATACTTGTACGGGTTGTACTGTATTGGAAAATAATTTAGTTTCTTTATTCAAGATATTCTCGCTTTCTAAGATGATGGCTTTTTGCAGGGCATGACTATGATTTTCTTGATAAAGAAGACGCTTGTTGAGTTTTCACACTTGCCTGTACTTACTTACTGATAACTTTTCCCTGTTTGCACCTCACAGATAGCTGTATAGTTGATTAGATATAAGAATTTACGTTTCCATTATTTACTCGATTTGCAGAAACGCTGTAAGCTATGCAAACAGTAATATACTTTATTTATATAAATAAAGTATTCTTGTACATTACAGTATTCTGTATTCTGTAACTCCATGTCATTGTAGATAATTATATAAAGATTGATCTTTTGGTGGAATTATTTTTGGCTGAGATAAAGGTGAGGCCAGACTCTTTCATTTTGACCAGCGTTTTTACAAATCAATTCCCTTTAGAAATCTTTCGGCTAAACGCTGAACTCAGTAAATTAACCAAATGCTAATATGGCTGATATTAACTGAAAGAAAACCTCTGACACAGCTACTGTTTTTTTTTTTTTTTTTTTGCATAATGCATCTATGATTGCTGCCTCAGGCTACGGCAAATTACAAATGCTTTTAACTCATGCTGGGACACGCAGTAGTCTGACCTCTCCAACAACGCTGAAACTGTTCTAATTTACGGAACAAATTTCATATTATAGAGTGTATAAAGTTATTAAATATGAAACCTTGAATGGCCTTGTTCCCGTTCCAGGGTTATGGGAGGAAATATATGAATAAATGAAGAGTTTGACAGCAAAATGAGATGTCTGCATTTTGGCAGTATTGAGCTTTTTTTTTTTTTTTTTTTTTAAAGCAATAAGTATTACAAGTATATTTTGTGCATGGGTTCACAAGGGTGTCACAAGGGTGTTAGAAATGCACAGGCACTAAAATCTTATGTCAAATTTGTTTTGGTTATTTCAGTGTGATTTTGCAAAACGCTCTAACTCCACCTGCCACGGTTTTGTCCCGATGGAGAAATCAGCCTGCAGTTGTGCTCGTGGCCATGTGCAGTTTATCGTCAATAGTAGTGTTGGTTGAGTTTTTAATAACATAAAAATTGAGCAAACTCATACTTTGGTTCTGATATTATAGTGAGTCTCTGGCGGCAACGCGGAACGAGGGAACTAGTGTTGAGTTTTGTCACGAACACTTTTTCGATTATAAAGTTTGTTGAAGATCATAAGAAACAATACAAAAACTTTACTTTACAGTATCATCAGCCTCTTTTTTTTTCTCCTCGGCTTTTGAGAATAGCATCTTACCATAGTTACAGATATAAATGTGGCCCGTATAAGGTCCGACCAGACATCAACCAACTGGTAGACGCCCTTATCCAGAGCAACTTATATTTTTACTTTATTATACATCTGAGCAGTTCAGGGTTGAGGATTGAGGGCCTTGCTCAAGAGCCCAACAGTTGAACCTGGAAGCTTCCAAACTATAGTCTAAAGCTTTAACCACTGAGCTCCCCCCGACCCCAATGTATGTCTGTGGTCCCACAAGTGTACTATAGTGTCAAACTGTTGTACTTTAGACACTACCGTCACATGTTACATATATGTTACCCTATATGTAACATGGTAAAATTTGCACAAATATACATTATACCTGCTAATGTATACCTGCTTATACGTACATTAGATACCTGCTGAACTTTAAAAGCTACAGTGGTACCCAAAAAGTATTCACCAAAGTATTGTGGTACAGACCGTTGTCTACCACAATACTGACTGAAGTATACTTTTTGGGTACCACTGTAGCTTTTAAAGTTCAGCAGGTATCTAATGTACGTTATAAGCAGGTATACTGTACATTTTCAGGTATAATGTATGTTTGTACAAATTTTACCATGTTACATATATGGGATTTAATTAATGTTACATACTGTACATACAATGGTTCCATTTTATATAAATATTATCATTATGGTACATGTATAACATATTTTGTCAGTTTTGTATGTTGTATGAGTTTTGATCCTTGTATGTGTTCCATTGTACCATACTACTGTACCAACATACACTATCAAGTTAAAAGTTTGTACACCCCTTCTAACTTCATGGTCTTTTCAAATGTTTACGTCTTTCTACATTGTAAATCAATGCTGAAGGCGTCCAAAATATACAATAATCTCCTTTGGACAGTTGATGTTGAGTGTCTTCATGAGAGCCAGATTCATCATGGTATTTGATGGGTTTTGCAAGTACACTTGATAATACTGTTTTTGCACAAACAGTTCCAGAACAGCTGACCTTCATGTGTTAAAATAACAACTGACTGTTGTTGCTGTTGTTGTAACGTCATTACCTAATGCCATATGTGTTATTTCATAGTTGTGAAATCGTGAGGATTGTTCTTGAATGTAGAAAATAAATTACTAAACAAAAACACTGAATTAGATGGTGTGTCCAAACTTATGACTGGTACTATGCAGGATGTACCATGGTAGAACCATGTACCATAGTGTGTTAGATGTATTATATCCCATACAATTTCTAATGGGAATGGAGAATTCCTGATCAATGATCACGGTGTATACTCAGGCATACCAAAGACAACAGCGTAGAGGACACATCTGATGTCTCTTGTACTCCCTGCTCAATTTTCTTTAATAAGTATTACTTTTGTAAACATTTAGTGCATCATGGCTCCCAAATGCAGCAAAACCAGTTCTAATGACAGTTCAAAGCTTATTAAAAAATATATACAGTGATTTTCAACCAAAAATGTTTTGTTAGAGACAGCAGTGTGTCCCTGTGGACAATAATTTGCCTGGTGGCACAATGGCTCAGGGGTAAGTGCTGTCGCCTTGCACCACCAGGGTTCGGGTTCGAATCCCACCTCCCACCCTATGTGTGTCTGGAGTTTGCATGTTCTCCCCATGCTTGGTGGGTTTCCTCTGGGTAGTCCATGTTTCCTCCCATAGTTGAAAGACATGCATATTAGACTAATATTTTAATCCAGTTTATTGTAATCACCTTCCATAAACTCTAATATTCCATCAACAGGTTTTCCTACTTCTAAGTTTACACTTCTCCCTGCCTTTCTCTTGATTACGGGATAATCACTCACAGAGCCAGTGCTCTGAAAGCGGTCGTGTCAAATGTCAAGCCTGACGGCGCTGGCCGTCAATATAACCTAATGAGGCTGACAGCGCAATTAATTGCAGCTAAGATAAACCGCCATTGGTTCCTTTCTCCCAGAACGCACTGTAGCAGTGATCGATATCCCGCGAGACCCTGCACACCTTTTGTGCAGACATAACACAGAGGCAGGATCCACTCTCTCCATCTCAGGGTTCAATCGATACTGAATTATGTCTTTCTATTTTGGCGAGCCATTAAGTGGCTCTCTTATTTATCTTTCAGCTCTTCTGGGTGATGTTTAAGAGAAGCGGTGCAGGGATGCTCGTCCATATTCGTCATATTGACTAAAAAAATATCAGCATCTGTATACGGATAAACGAGCGACTAACAAGTAGAAACGTCTTGCGATGGTGGGCGTTTGAACCTGCATGTTTTTTTAATGTTACTTTGAAATGGTGCAGTAATTTATTTAAGCACTTCGGGAACGCAAAATAGCTTGTGGGATGTGGTTACATTAGGAGAGAACATTATCCTTGCTTTTTTATTTTTTTTTTGTTTCTCATAATCTTCATCACTCATTTAGAAAACTAATGAACTTCGAAGGGGTAACATGTCTTGCTTGGGTGAAGGACGAGAATCAAGCAATTTTTGTACAAACCGATAAAGAATATCGTCCTCGTCCATGTCAAACCATGCGCAATTTGTTCACCCGAAAGAGTAATCTAAGAAGGCCAAATCAATCTCAAAGTATGCATCACTAATCTTGAGTGTTCCCCCAGCCCAGTTAGTAACACTACCTTAGCCACAGGTGATTAGCTGGACAATTTGTCAGCAGTAACTGGAACTTCTGCTCTGCTGTTAAACCACATCATTGACTCGGACTATAAAAAGCACAGGTGTTCTTGTGCCTCTTCGCTGACTACCGGACACCACATGCTCATTCTTACCCTGAAATACATACTGACTGAGACTCATATGAGATTTGGACTCCAGGAGGCTCGCTAGATCTCAGCGAAAAAACCTGATTTTTCTCCATGGCTTTGTTTCCTGATAGAAAGTAAGACTCGAGTGGGAACAGCTGATGGAGCTCTTTCATCAATGCCAAGGGATTCAGCTAAGAACAAGCATGCACTCGCAGCACTCTGCTGCCTCAGCTATGTTGGGATGGGGTTACAGGAAATAGTATTACACTACGTACTGTATATTTGACGGACATAGAGTTTGGTATTAAGCCGTCACGACGCAAGTTGAGAAAAATCATGTCAGCAGTGCTTTAAGACACTTAAGTCAGCAGTTTGGTTATGAAGTCTGGTTAGGACACAAGTTATACTAGTCACAAGGAGGTCAATTTTTACTCAGTGAGGTCTGGGGGAACAACCCCTTTGAAGGGCAAAAATTCAGTAGAAATAAATCAAAAGAGAAACGATTAGATCAAGTGTTTACATGGCTAATATTTACCTCCATTCATCCGTCTAGGAACCTCTGTAGTCCAACTAGGGACCGTGGAGGATTATCATCCGTGGTGGGTCCTCCGGTCAACATTCACACGTGGACTCACACACTACAGGCAATTTGAGAATGTCAAATTTGCATGTCTTTGGACTGTGGGAGGAAACTGGAGTGCCCAGAGGAAACCCACCAAGTAAAGGGGGAGAACATGAAAACTTCATGCACACAGACCCGAGACAGGAATAGAAACAGGACCCTGGGGGTACAAGGTTAACCACTAAGCCACCATGCCAACAATATTTACGTACTGAATAGATTATTGAAGGTTTACACCTTTACCACTCTCAATCTTCGGATCCGGTCAGACTGTTCCGATCGAGGTGCTTACTGTACATGATGCTTTATAGATTAAAGTCAAATCAGATCAGGTCAAACTTTTCTGGAATGTCATAAACCCCAAGATCAAATCATAATGTGTGAATAATACACAATGAGAATCAAGCAATGAGAATTAAAGCAGACCAGGCATTAGTGATGGGAAGTTTGAATCATTTTAGTGACTCGGTTCTTTGAATCTCGTTCATCAAAATGAACGAATCTTTT
>JAQMYL010000019.1:3581779-3596494 GCA_030014365.1 Clarias pachynema
AGCTCTCTCTAGACCTCTGGCTGCGAGAGGTTACAGCATCACCCGGGAACCGAACCAGCGATCTCCGGATGATAGGGCGAGCACTTTACCACTGCTCCTAATCACTAATCCTAAGCAAACTTTGCAAATAATTTGCTCCTACCACATGGGACTCAGTGCTGCCTGCTAATCTGTGAATAATGTAGAACACCAGCTGTAGGATTATAGAGGAATTCAAATGCAAAACCTAAAATGCAAAAATATCGAAATAAAAAATTAGGTTTTGGCGATAAAATCTGAGATCTGTTCTGTGAAAGCGAACGTTATGCAGCTTGAACGCTGTGCGAACACTATACTGCAGTACAGTAATTTGGGAGCTAAGATGCATCTTGTGCATCCATGTCTCTTTCTTTATTTCTTTATACAGTATAATCCCCTGCTACATTAATCCAGTGCTTCATTAGTGCTTGGATACCATCGACGCCAGAACGCCAGAGCTACCTGCTTCACCTCTGAAACCCCGGCCTCCCAGGAACTCCTTTAATGGCCCAAACATTTGAAAATGGCTTGAAGTGAAGTGAGGTCAGGGCTGTCAGGAAAGGTGCGTCTTTTCTGCAAGGTGGCGACAAAGTTATCTGGTGATTTTCAAAGATCAAGCGCTCCACTCGCTGAATGTTCACGGGAAGGACTGCAGCGGGCTCCGAGCCACCTCGGCCACGGATCGTCATTAACAGATGTAAGGCCTTCTTTAAAACGTTCGCACCGTTCAAATGTTTTACTACCGTACTGTGCTTGAAGTCTTCTGTAAATGTCAATCAGATATACGCCTTCTTTATACACAAGTCCGCTTTCACTCAAATGCCCCTCATAGATTCCAACATTCGTCCAATGAAGAATTCCTTGACCAGAACTGGAACAGAACTGGAGAGCCAAATTTCCTGTCAGCGCTTTGCTTTTGGTGCCGACTATGCAACATTCATTTGTCTGAAATATTTACCAGATGTACATCTTTGAAGAAGAAGAAGCTGTCAAATGAACTGCACAGTTTCAACACCAAATCCTCCAAATCAGCCAAGACATGTTTGATTACTGGAACTTAAACCAGAGCTACAGGAGGAATATATAATCCTCAAGATTTAGGCCATGCCTCCTAACTCAGTAAGACTGAAACTACGACTATTGCTGTAAAGTTTCAACTTTATTATGCTGCACAATGACGCAAAGAAGCCCATTTCAGACCCCAAATACAGTATGTCTTGGTTGAACAGGAAATAAATGCAAAATTAAATCCAACTATCCATCCGTTTTCAGTACTGCTTGTCCTTTGTGGAGTTGTAGGGGTCCTGGGGCTTATCCCAGGGATGACGCCATGTCATCACAGAGAGGGCATGTCTTTGGACTGTTGGAGGAAACCAACGTACCCGGAGGAAACCCACAGAGCATGGGGAGAAGATGAAAACTCGGGGGACGAGATTCTAACCCCCAACCCTGGAGGTATGAGGCAAGATCTTCTAAATAAAGATTTTGACATAAATGTGGCACTAGGACCAACTTCCAACAAGCTGAAAGTTGCCTCTCCTGTCTTCGCTCGCTCTCAATCGAAACCCCTCTCTATCTTTCTCATTATTCTCCATCTCTCTCTCTCTCTCTCTCTCTCTCTCACTTTCCCTCTGTATTGTACAGCTGTCAGAGCTGGCGTTGCTCCCTTGACAATCTGCTCTTTAATAGCTAATATCAGGGTACATTTCCTGCGGCACTGGAGTGGAACTGAGGGATGGCGACAGGGCTGTGGGCACATCTCTCTGACACACACTCACATACTCACAGAGAGAGAGAGAGAGAGAGAGAGAGAAAGTGCAGACGGCTGCTGACTCATCTTCTAATCTATAGCAACAACCTTGCTGTCCTCTGTGCATCGCACTGGAACTGGAAGGCACACACACACACACACACACACACAAACACATATATACACACATATTTTGCTTATACACTCCGTTTATGTGTTTAAAAGTCGCAATAACTGTTTTCGTTTCCTCGGTGAGAAAATAAGAGCGGAGCGTTTGGCTCGGATTTGAACGGCGTGATCTTAAATAACAACAATAAAAGAACAATCGTATTCTAATCGTATTCGTATTCTTTTAATTAAATGGGTTTTGCACCTGGCGGCTCATTTAGAGAACATCCATAAATTATATTTACTTCAAGCAGATGCGAATGGAAAGGAATTTATATACTTGGCATGGGTACTGCCCATGTACTCAAACATTTCTACACTTTGTAGTTTATTACACAAAGAAAAAACGGAAAAATAAAACATACTTTCTGACATTGGTCATTGGTAGTTCAGTGATAGGACACTGGTATGTCTTAGGGCGAGGCCAGACGTTGGGTCCCTGCCAATGCATCAAAACCCAGCACAAGTCAGTGCTGGTCCCTAGGGCTGGATGTGCCAAAAAAAAAAATAAACAGAAAAGATTTTTTCCCCCCAAAGGAAAGCAGCAAGAAGAAGAACCTTTTAGAACTTCACAGACTTGGCTCGGAAACATGTTCGTCCGATCGTCCAGAGGACGCAAGTTTGATCCCAACAGCCATCTGTAGCTGGGAGTCTAGGGAGCAGATTGGCAGTGATCTCTCAGGGAGGCCTGGCATACCCGCACTCTCACATCAATCATAGCAACATTAGTGGATCGTGGGTGTCACACGGCCTGACCGTGTGAAAGTCTTTGCCCTCCCTGGTTGGTACTTGGTGCCTTGAGGGAAGAGTGCCCTAACAGAAACATTTATGGGAACTGGCTACGACCAATTTAGAGGGAAAATCAGATAAAACTTCCCCCTAACAAATAAAAAAATTATAATAATATACAATATTAGATATTTCCATCCATAGTCCAACTAGGGACTGTGGACGCCAATGGTAACCGTTGTATTTATTCCCATTTTGTATAACCGTGGCAGGACCTCCGCTCAACATTTACACGCACACACATTTGGAAACGCCAATTAGCCTAATCTGCATGTCTTTGGACTGTGGGAGGAAACCAGAGAACCCGGAGGAAACCCACCACTCGTGGGGAGAAGATGCAAACGTCATGCACAACCGAGACAGGAATCGAACCCAGGACCTGGAGGTGCAAGGGAACAGTGCTAACCACTAAGCCATCCTGCCATCATTATATATAGATACAATATATAATTTTTTTTTCAGTCTTTTGTGTTGTTACAAATTCATACAGCTTGATGTATGTACAGTATCTAATAAAAAAAAATAATTAAATAAATAAATGAAAACATTTTGCCATCAAGAAGTGCGGTAAGTGATGATTTATAGCTATTTTTTATTTGTATTTTTATTATTATTATCATTTTTCATTAGTTTAATAAATAAGATAGGGCGGAGTAGTGGTGTAGTGGTTAGCACTGTGGCCTTGCACCTCCAGGGTCGGGGTTTGATTCGAGTTTGCATGTTCTCCCCGTGCTTGGTGGGTTTCCTCCAGGTTCTCCGGTTTCCAGATTAGGCAAACTGATGTTCCCCAAATTGTCTGTAGTGTGTGAATGCCAATCGGGCGTCGAGCTACTGTAGCAACCCGAACCCTTAAATAAATAACTGCCATAGAACAACGGATATATCTCCAGGGTGGGGAGTACAGTACCTCTTTTGCAGTAACCAGCAATGTTTGTCTAAGAATATTTTCCTTTCGCCTGTGCTTGAAAGTACTATAAAGGGCATAAACACTGCACTTAGACATGTATACACAAATTTTGGGAAAACACAAGGATGTGTTTTTTCAGGACGCGGAACTTGCATCATTATAAAGGAACACTGTCTTGTTGTTTGGTTTGGTTTTGGAGAAGACAGCAGGATTTCAGGCACTGCAGAAAATGAGCCAAGAAACTGTTAAAATGTTTCAGAGCTGATTCACCCAATCACAGTCTGTGCTCATGCATTAAGTTTGACATTTTCATGAGAACTCTTTGTACGGAATCTGCTATAAATGAAACGATTTTAAATATTTAATCAAAGCCTTTGATTTATGCTTGTTTTGCTTTTCTTCATCTCGCCTAAATTTTTACTGCTTTATTTCTCTAAACACGCTGCGTGTTTCACGCTGGTAATGACCTACGCTTTCTCTTCCAGAGAACAAAACGTAAACTCGAGGAGGTTTTTCAAAACCATTAAAAAAGATTGGAAAAGGGCTTCGGTACAAGCTGGTGTAGAACTCAGGCCACATGGAGTGTGCCTCCACTGCGACCCTCTAGTAGAGATTTATATATAACAGAGAAGAAACTGGAAGGAACTTTAACTGTGATGCTGTGATGAAAGAAACATGTTCAAGAAGAGGTGTAAAGGTCATCGGTCTTCCTCGTTTGAATGTAATACTATCCATGTGTTTTTCCTTTTATTTAAATAGACAAAATGTCAATTCCATTAGTAGCACTTCCTGTTCCTGCACAGGTTCACTTGTTTGATGAACAGTCTACAGGCAGATCAGAATTGTCTTTCGGAGTTCTGTTTAGCCATCGTTTCTTAAGTCAATCCTGTACTGGTGACGTCTGACTCTTTGTCAGAAGAGAATCCCCAGCTGGAGGTCTAAAGAGAGCTGATTGGCCGAGCTCTCTCAATGGGGAGGGATGAGAGGTACTCGGTTCTCCCACATCAATCACGGCTCCACAGCTAATCAGGGACGTCTGTGAGCTCAGGCAAGCGGAAGGAGCGGATAGTGCTGTCCTCCGAGTGTGTTACGCCGCCCCAACGGTGCGTGAGCAAGCAGTTCGATAAATATGGTCGGCTGGCGTCACGTAGTCTGGAGAAAACACGTGATAGTCTTCGGCCCTCCAGACTGAGTGGTAGTAGTAGCTTAATGTGGAAGTGCCCTAGTGACGGGGAGGAATTGGACACCACTAAATTAGGGAGAAAATAAGAAGAGGATTCCAAGGATTTAGCAGCTCCTTTCAGGCATGTTAACAATAACAATGAAAGGAACTCCTAAAATTCCCCCAAAAAAAGGTTTGGAAAAACCTCTCTGAGTAGTAAAAACCTCTTCAAGTATTCAAATGTATTTGTCTCGACTACACCAAATAACTCTCTTCCACACCAAACTTGCTCATCCATGTCTTTATGGACTTTGCTTTGTGCACTGGAGCAGGGTCACGTTGGAACGGGAAGGGGCCATCCCCAAATTATTACAAAGTTGGGAGCATGAAATTGTTCAAAATGCCTTGGCATGCAGAAGCATTAACAGTTCCTTTCACTGGAACTACTGTAAGAGGCCGAGCCCAACTCTTGAAAAGCAACCCCATATCATGACCCCCCCCCCCCACCAAATTTTACACTTGCAGTCAGATAAGTACCGTTTCCTGGCAACCGCCAAAACCCAGACTCGTCCACCATGAGATTGCCAGATAGAGAAGCGTGATTCGTCACTCCGGAGGACATATCTCCACTGCTCTAGAGTCCAGTGCTTTACACCACTGCATCCGATGCTGTGCATTAAGGCTTGGATGCAGCTGCTCGGACATGGAAACCCATTCCATGAAGCTCTCTAGGCACTGTTCTTGATCTAATCTGAAGGTCACATGAAGTTTGGAGGTCTGTAGCTGCTGACTCTGCAGAAAGTTGGTGACCTCTGTGCACTATGCGTCTCAGCATCCGCTGGCTGGACTTATTGCACAGGTGGCATCCTATCATGGTACCACGCTGGAATTCACTGAGCTCCTGAGCGCGACCCATTCTTTCACAAATGTTTGTAGAAGCAATCTGCATACCTAGGTGCTTGATTTTATACACCTGTAACCATGGAAGTGTTTGGAACACCTGAATTTAATTATTTGGATGTGTAAGTGAATACCTTTGGCAATATATACAGTATATATCAGAAAACTGTAGGGTCTGAACAGTTTTGGCAAACACCCCCCTCCCACTGGTCATGTCTTGCCAAGTTACATCAAGCCACATTAAACTTTGCTGCCTCCCTTAGAACCTTGTGCAGAAAATATCCCTGCAAATTTATATAGTCATACAGAGTTAACAGCTGTTAGAGTAAACATAGCTCCGCCCCCAGAAGGATTGCGGAGGCCAAATTATTCAGGAACACCAACATGATTTCGATCACTGAGGCTCGGACTAATCCATCAATTTTGTGGAGATTTGCCAAGAATCCTAGGACTCGTTCAGAAAAGCAAGGTTGTTATTATTACTATTATGCAAATTAGTGCAAAATTGAAAAGGGTGGAGCTGAATGACCCTAAACCCAACGTCCAATGACCTATGTCTCGGTCTGTACGCTTCATTTAAGAGAAGAAAAAGAAAAAGAAAAGGCCAACCCGAAACAATAAACCGCCGGCGCTTTGTTCACGCACCGTGAAATCCCCTAAATATAAATGCTAGCCCTGCACCGGTGACCTCTGACCCTGTCTACTCTCTGCTTTTTATTCCCGTCCCTGGCCAAGTGCCAATCTGACTTCAGCTAATTCGCCTTTCTGCCGCCACCGCTATTCATCTCTGTCACCTTTGCGCATTAATATTCATCAGCGACTGGCATTCTGACAAACAAATGTGTGCGCCGCTGAGGCTGGAGAGGAGAGAAGAGGGGGATCATCTGGCTTGAGGCACGCCTGCTTTTCCTGCCAGCTGTGTGCCATCCTGTACACCGTGCGCTTTCGAGCTGTGTGCCCTCTTTTGTTTAGAGCTCTTATTAACAGGAGCGCCAGCGACGGCTGCAGGTGATAAATGGAGAGACGCTTTCGCTTCGCATGCTGGAAGAACGGTGTTCAGCATATCAAATATATTACACAGAAGAGAAGAGCAAGCCAGGACAAGAAAGGACAAGAAGATGATAGAAGAAACAATAAGAGAAGAGAAGAGAAGAGAGGAGAAGTGAGGAGAAAATAAGGGATGGGAACAGAGGACAAGGAATGAGAAAAGAGGAGAAAAGATGAGAAGAGAAAAGAAGAGAACAAATGAGATGAGAACAAATAAAACAGAGGAGAAGAGATGAGAAGAAATGAGAAAAGAAGAACAAAGAACAGAGAAAATAGATGAAAAGAGAGGAAAGAAAAAAAGAAGAGAAAAGGACAAAAGAGAGGAGATTAAATGAGAATATAAGTGATACAAAGAGAATAGAACGAAAAATAGATAAGTAGGGATGAGAACGGATAAGAAAATAAGCGATGAGATGAGAAGAGAACAGAAGAGAAGAACACAGAGGACCAGAGTTCAGAAGAGAGGAAAAGAGATGAAATGAGAAGGGAACAGAAGAGAAAAGATGTAAAAACAAAGGAGGAGAGGATAGAAAAGAGAAGAGATGAGAAGAGAAGAGCAGGACAAGAGTGGAGAACACGAGATACAAGAAGAAATTAAAAGGAAAAAATGGCGAGTAAACTGCTGCTGCTCATGATGATGATGATGACAATGAAGTAGTTGTTGTCTATACAGTACATGGAGAGGAACCTTAGGAACCTCAGATGAAGAACAAATAGAAGAGAAAAAAAGATTAAAGACTAAGGATAGAAGAAGAAGAAGAAGAAGAAGAAGAAGAAGTTGTCCTATTGCCCGCTCATGGAGAGGAACCTGAGGAACTTCAGATGATTCTACCTGATACTCCACTCCTTCACACTTCTGCTGCTGTCTGTCTTCCTCCTCTTCAGATCCAAACTGCATCAGATTAAACTTCCAGTTTGGACTCGAGTTCTGACGAGCAGGATGTTGTTAACGCAAAGTAATTTACGACCTCGAGTAGATTTCATCCAGAAACTGCAGCCTAACACCTCTCCCATAAAAAGCGCCATCAAACTGTTGCAGGTGTTCGAGCAGAAATAGACGTTGTCAGAGAACGAGATGGAGCTCTTAAGCCTGAACGGGCAGATCAAAAAAACACAAAGCGCAGTAAATTACGGCTCCAGAACCAGTTCCAGACACATGCTGTGTGTTGCAAAGTTCCCGAAAAGTGCTTACGTACACAGTTTCGGTCCAGGGAGCTTAGCGTGATCCAGCTGGGGCACAACTCCAACCTGAGATTTATGAATAAACCCCTGGGTAGATTTTTATTTTATTTTTATGGAATTCGCATAATTGCATGAAGAAGCTGGTTGACCCAGTGTGTGATGAGCGTGTTTATATATAGAGTATTATTAAATATAGACAATGTTTTACTTAAAATCCTGTTTCTACTGTAACAGCAAATGGAATCGTAAGCCATTTCAAGGATTATGCGGGATTTATCACAAGGAACGCCAACTCTGCCCCACACATTACCACCATATTACATTACATAAGCACTGGCTTGTGAACTGCATCAGGTTTGATTCTGAAAAATAGTAAAAAAAAAAAAAAAAAAAAGAGAGAACATGATGCTAGGAACAACGACCTAATGCCCTCATTAACGAGACCAGATGGGTGTAATTATGATCAGATGATGTCATTATTAAAATATGTGGTCCTGCACCAAATATAACGTCCTGAAAATGAATCATCTATCTAAACAAATCTGGTTTCTTTCCCAAATTTTGGACAAGAATCAATCAGGGTTTGGTTATTTAAAAAAAAAAAAAAATGAAAAGAATATGGCAAAACAAGATGCATAGAGGAGGAGGCAGTGTGTGAAAATCAGTAATGCTCAACACGACACTACCAGATACCAGGAGATGAAGCAAATGAAAGAATTATTGCAAACCGATAAAGTATACTTTGTGCATAAGGGTGGTAAAAGGCACAATTCCGTCAAAATTGTTTAAGTTATTTCAGTGTAATTTTGCAAAAAGCTATAAAATGTGATTTATTTGATTTTATTTTTTTTGCGAAAAGCAATAAATCCATCTCCCGCATGGACAAAATCAGCCTGCAGTTGTGTTTATAGTTATTTAAGTATGCAGTTTAGTATTGCTAATATGATTATGTATTATAGTCCATGCTGAATGCTGAGTGAGCACCAAATCTTAATCTTAATTGTATCTTTAGTCATTTTGCAGCCTGTCATAGTAAAACATTCCTGTTCCTATTTATTTAATTAAATTAAATTAAATTTGATTAAATTTAATTTAAAATGAAAAAATGAGGGGGCTCAGCAGTGACCCTACTGATAATGGTTTTGCTCGCTAGCATTCTGGTCGATGATGCTTATAGCTTTAGGATACAAAGTCAAGAAAAATCAATTACACTCTCTAAATCCTCTTTCATACCACATCGGTTCATCACCACTTTCAACATACAAACATACTAATGTCATTGCCAAGTTGTTGTCGTTTTAAAGACAAAGAAAGCCGGTCTACAATAATGCAAGAAATGCTTTATTGTAGCAAAATGTCCTTGATGCTGAACTGAAAATCGCTTCATCTGCTTCCAGCACCTAGACAAAAGAGTGAGATGGAAAAGTCCTTGCAGCTGGATAGATTTCATGCACATGTTCTTTTCGCTACTTATCCAGGAATATTCCATTCAACCCATTCTGTGGCTTATTTGGTTTACTTTTGTTTTACGACTTCTAAATTATGTCATTTGTCAGTTTGTATTCCAATAAACAATAAAAAAAATAATAAAGCCCCAAAACCCTTCCTAGGCTTATGGCTCCTCCTACACGAGTGTTAATCCAACCCAGCCTATAACGTTTCCTTTTCATTTCAGATTCATTTAAATTTGACACTTTTTTTTATTTTAACACTTATTTGTTACTCTTGGACCAATCCCTACCTCTGTCATTTACATATTATTCTTAAACACCATCATTTTATCTTTATTTCATTTATTACTAAGCAGGAGGTCTAATTTGCTTGGCGGCCTTGGATATTGACAAACAGAGTAATAAACGCTAATAAGGAATTAAAACTGACCGCAGAACATTACACAAGGAAATGATCGTGAATAATGGAATCCATTAAAATTAAATAACGCATATGCAGACTTTAATGAATGGTCGTAAATAAAGGATATAAAAGCTATAGCCGGTCGTGAAATCCCTAAACCAACCCGTATAATACAATATGAAATTATAAAATATTTATAATACGGTGATAAATTAAAATAACATTCTCGGTTTAAAAAGAAATTAAATCCACGGACCACCAACGACCCAGAGTTCGGCCCATAATCCTCAAGTGCTTAATCATTTCATCTTTCAACTGTAGGTCACTTTAAATTAAAGCTTTGGATTCATCAGACCAGGCCATCTTCTTTTATTGCTCCAGGGTTAAGTTTCGATGCTCTGTTGCTCCCTAATGTAGAAGCTTTCTCCTGGGAGACTGGGACTGGGGTCAGCATGAGCACTCTGAGCCAGCATTCAGGTTTTCATCGATTTGTCTTACAGTAGCTCTTTTGTGGGATCGGACCAGACGGGCGGCTAGCCTTTACTAAACTCAAGGCATCAGCAAGCCTTGGCTACTCATGAACCTAAAACCTAAAATTGTTCATCCTTGGGCCACTTGGTTCAATTCCTGCCGCTGGGTCTGTGTGCATGGAGTTTGCATATTCCCTCCATACTTGGTGGATTTTCTCTGGGATGTCTGTTTTCCTCCCACAGTCCAAAGACATGCAGATTAAACTAATTAGCATTCCCAAACTGCCCTTAGTGTGTGAATGCTTGTGGACATGTTGTACGGAGGTCATACCACGGTCATAAAATATGAAGACAATTGTAATCACCATTGGCACCATTGGACCAGTTGGACTACAGATAGATGGTTCCTAGATAGATGGATAGGCAATTTTAAGTAGGTATGAACAGTGTATACCAGGAACACGCCTCATAAAACTGAGTCAAAATGCCAAAATCACTTAGATCCTTACGGTTGTCCATTTCTTTCCTGCTTGCACCACATCCACTTTGAGAACTGACTGCTTACTTGCAGCCTTATCCTTGACAGGCGCCAATGCAGCAAGATATTAAGTTAAGCCTTTATTTGTCACATTTACATTACTGCACAGTTTGTGTACAGGGTCAGGGCGCAGGGAAAGCCATTAAATGGCTGGTACAAACAGGGTTAAGGGACTTGATTAAGGGTTCAACAGTGACAGCTTGGTGGAGCCGAGGCTTGAACTGCCAAGCTTCTGATCAGTAACTCAGATCTCTAACCCCTCTTATCACCTGTACATAATCAATAATCTTATCAATAATATTTTTCCTTTTTCCTTTCATTGGTTTTAATATTATGTCTTTTAATATTAAGTTATAACATATAAAATTTTCTCTCTTGACATTACCAAGACCAAAGAATGAAGCTGGTTGGAAAAATCATAGTTCTCCATCCTTGCAATAAATGCTAAACATCTCCTCAAAGCCAACTTCACTGTCTCAGTGACACCGTGTTGGCGCTCACCATGGAAGTCCCTGTGTAAGATATTACTGTAGAAATGACAGAGTATCAGAACGAAATCTTGCTGGAAAACTAATCGACACCTTCTAGTCAATCAGACGCAAACGTTCAACAGATGTGCAGATGTGTTAAAGTTGCTAACTGGCACCAAAATATGAAGATTTAATGGATTCTCCATGTCATTTAAGTCTTGGGAGTTAAAGCAGTGTAGTTTCAATACATATTTGTATATGGAAGAATCGCTTATTCGCAAAATCTCATGCAATATTTATTATTTTTTTAAGTTCTAACCCAAAGGGAACCTGATGGTTAAGGCAGTTACTTACTTGCAAACATATCAAACTCCTACCTTTTATCTCTGTGGTGCTCAGGGGAGCAGAAGGTGAGAGGCTCTTTTCAGGCTCCTTCCTGTTTTCCCTCATTACCGCAGAGCTTTTCTGCTTGCACTTGGGTACTTCTAGAGATTTAAGCTTCTTGGCATGCTTGGTGCCTTTGTAGTGGGACAGCGCTTGGCTCTGAGAAAGAAACAGAACCAAGATGTAGACAGAAATGGAAAGACAAAAAGTTAGCTATATAAAGTGGTGGTAAAAAAAAAAAAAAAACATCTCAGGACCGCAAACCAACTGTAAGAGTCATGGATGGAAATCTGGACTCGGTCAGATCCTGATCCCATCAAAAGAAGCAAACAACATCATTTTGCCTAGAGGAACTGAGGAACCGAGGACGACAGGAAACCCTCTCCAAGCTGGGATGTCATTTCAAGTCAGTCCAAATCTGCCTTCAAAAGGTTTCACTAGGCTTTCTCAAACTCGTAAATCTCTCTCGGAATTGTCTCAATGATTTTCAGGTTACAGAAAGGGTCGGATTTGAGTGAATGCTGGAAGAAAAAAAAAGAGTATAAGGCAAGGGAAGAAAGAAAGCGCAGCTGTGCTGGAGGGGATTGTGTTCAAAATGTCTTACTTTCAAATAGCGCAATATAACAAGTCAGCAAAAGGGATATGCACACATTCTAAACCCATAGTGCACATGGGTTACATTCTAAACGCACGTGGAGCTTTGTTCCAGTAGTTACATCAACCAACATGGACAACTCACATCAAGTAAATATTATCATAATACATGATAATAATATCAAGTATGCATTTGCTGATACAAAGATTAAAATCAGATTTTTTTCTGTATACCCCATACTCTTCAATCTCATTCACTTTACACAACTGCATATACCTACTGTATATATCAGCGTATAGTTATACTTATACAAATGTTTCTGACACAAAAAATTTTAAGAAATAAAAAAACAACATAGGCACCAACGAAAAAAAAAAAAAAAAAAGTGCTTGTCCAATAAAAACGTTGATGTTTCAAAAGGGTCAAATTATTGGCCTGCATCAAGCAAAGAAAACAACTAAGGACAATCAAAATAGATGAAGAAAATGGATTAAGAACTGTCCAACAAGGATGGTGCTGAACCATGAACTTCATGGAGGAAATGTAGTCAGAAGAAAAAATCTCGAATGCTTGGCGGAGTTGCTTTGTAAAAAAAAATGGACAGAAGAAATCACAGCTACAGTATGTTTAACAGTGAAAGTAAGAGGATTTCCATACACACACAATTCACAGGAATGTGTGTCCATAAGAAAACCACTTATTAGTGACATTAAATAGAAAAAAGAAAAAAAACGGCGTCAGGTTGCTAGATTGGACTTTGGAGCAATGGAAAAGGTCATGTGGTCTGCTGAGTCCAGGTTGACCCAACACCAGAGCGATGGGCGCGTCAGGGTAAGAAGTGAAGCTCAAGAAGCGATGCACCCATCATGCATAGTGGCCGCTGTACAAGCCTCTGGAGGCAGTGTTGCTTCAGTTGGTCATGTCTGGGCTCAGAAACGTTATGTGGCAATAAAATAAATTCAGCTGACGACCTTACTGTTCTGAATCACCAGGTTATCACATATATGGAGTTTTTCTTCCCTTAAGGGATGGGTATATTTCAAGACTCAAATTGTGAAAGGGTGGTTCTGGGGGGTCATTTTCACACATGACTCAACCACCATTTATTATGCACCATAATAAAAGGTAAGGCAGTCGAAAAAAATAATAATAAAAAGTTACTGGAATGAATACGAAGTAATGTGCATTTCCAGAACCATCTTTGCATTTTCCGACTTGGGAATATTTAGTAATAAATATATTTATGCATTGAACTTGACACTGTCATGCATAACTCAGGGAATTAAATATAAAATCCAAGGCAGGATCATGCAAAAAAAATAACAACATTTTCATTATTAAAAGTCAAGTCCAATTTGTTTTCCTAAATTGATCCTGTTATCATTTTTTCCCTTTGTTCGTTGTACAAACCTTCAGACGAATACATGAGGTTTATTCCCGATCTACACAGCAAGGACCCAGGATTATTATTAATGCAGTAGCACTGGCGCTGTCAGTGCCTCCTAACAACAAGTGACATCCGAATTCACCTTTAGAGCCAGGATTATTATGATTCGCTTGGACAGGGACTCATAGAGAAACAGTCGTCTGCCCTTGTTTACTTGAATGTCTTCCCCCGTCCCACTGTCTGTCATTGCCTGCGGTGGAAAAGGAAGGATAAATAAGGATAAATAAGACCTCTGTCAGTTCGCTGACAAGCCGAGACAGGAGTGTGAGGAGCGCTCTCCCTTACTGACTGGCATGCGGATGTCTAAACATGCACTCGCATAAATATTTCACTTACTTAGTCTATCTTCTTTTGACAACCATTATTCACATGGCCTCAAACTATAGTTAAGTTTTTATATCCTGTTTTATGTTCGATTTCATAAGCGCTTATGAAAACAGTCTGGGTTTTGAACCCGAATGAGTCAATGAACTTCACGGTTCTTGAACTTCACTCTTGATGGAACGTTGGAACGGCAAATACACAAACCTGAATCTCATTTATTAGTACTGTGAGAATTTTCCAGGGTTGAGGGTTCGATTGTGCCTCAGGTCTGTGTGCAAGGACATTACATGTTCTCCACGTGGTTGGTGGGTTCTCTCCAGGTTGGTGGGTTCCTCCGACAGTCCAAAGATATCAGGGTAGGCTAATTGGAATTTCTAAGTGGCCTGTGATGGACTGGCACCCCATACAGGGTGTACCCTGGTTAGTGCCCTGAGTCCCCTGGGATGGGCTCCGGGCCTCCCACAACTCTTACAGGATAAGCAGTATCGAGAATGAGTAAGTGAGTGGTTTAATTGCATTACTACAGTATATCACTACAACAAAACCCAATATGATGATCCAAATTTGTCATTATCACCTCTTTAGATCTTCACAACCTACGAGCTGTGAAAAGTTGAGTTTGCGCTCAATGCTAAGTACAGGGTGGGCCATTTATATGGATACACCTTAATAAAATGGGAATGGTTGGTGATATTAACTTCCTGTTTGTG
>JAQMYL010000019.1:3619743-3632071 GCA_030014365.1 Clarias pachynema
AGCAGTTTGTTTGTTGTTTCAATTTATATGAATAATCAGCCTGTTCTAGTTTAAATGGAAATATATTATATATATTACATTATATATAAAAATATATATATATATAATTTTAATAGGAGGAGGTATTCTAGACTTTGCAAATTCAGTTTGCAGACATCCATTGGCTTTTTAATATTGTCCATATCGATATCGGAATTTTATCGTATCGACCAAAATTAAGAAATATATCGTGATATAAATTTTTGCCATATCGTCCAGCCCTAGGTCACCACTGGCCTTCATGGACCCTAGTTGGACTACAGTGGCTCCTAGGTGGATGGATCGATGTATAGCATTTATTAGCCATAGAATGTCCTTGAAATGATAGTTATGTGTGTGTTTGTGTGACAGCGATTGTTCAGCGCTATCAGGTAACTACTTTTCCTCTCTGGACCCCCCTATAGTAAGGGAGCACAAAGTCTTTGGGCTGATGGGTAAATGGGCATCTCAGCAGTGGTTCTATTCAGATACTCAGGCTCACTCATGCCTCTTTCCGGACACACACACTCATTCAAACACACACAGTGGCGTGTCTGAAAAAGCCAGATACCACACGCTGGGTCACTCACCCAGCAGCCCCTCTTATGCCATAGAGAAAATGCATTTCTCTGAGCACACCCACCATAGAGGTCTGTTTTTTTTTTTTTTAGTTTTCTTTCTTTTCTGTCTCTGCATGATTGCGATAGGATACACTGCCAACCTCTTTCTGTCTCCGCTTTACTCTGAACGCAGTGTGTTCGGTTACTTCTAAAAGCCCTCTGCAGAAAGAATTCAGCTAGTTTGGTCGAGTGTTAAAAGCCGTCAAGCGCAGGGGAGCGATCCAGGGAGCCAATCTCTGTTCCATCCGGAAACTGATAATAGTGTCCCGCACTATTACTATAAACCACACACACACACACACTGCATAAGGGTGGGATCGCCGCAAAGAGCTTGAGAAGCATGTTTCAAACATGAGAGAAGTGTGTCATGTGATCCATGCAGGAACAAGCGACGAGAAACGTGAATAATGTTGGACAAAATGTAGGACAGTGCAATCCATCGACGTGTTAAAAAGAATTCTTCTATGTTTATGCATGAAAGCTACAGTAGCTGGAATGAATCCTGGATGCAGAAAACATCAAAGAAATACACAACTGTGTAATATTCAGTTTGTCTGTAAATGTGTGAATGCCATAAGCAAAAAACATTTTTAAAAACATTTTATCGATAATTATAATGCGTCTCTTAGGGCAGCTGTTAAATCCTATTATGCAAAAATCACTTGGACATCCAGATGTTTTGCAAGTGTATGTTGTATTTCCCGGCGCTTTAACAAGCCATTTAGTTTTTCTCCCTATTGTGACCTCATACATGAAGATCCCCGCCTCTGATTCGTTGCTTAGCTCTGCTGTTCTGCGGCGTGGGTCAGCACTACTTCATTTACATAAACACTGAAACAGCATGTTTAGAGGAGGAGTGAAATAAAGGAAAAATGCATTAACACACAGTTTGCACATTTCTGAGTCCAGTGTTAACTTGTTAAAGAAATAGTAAAATATGGAACCTTTAAGATAATACATGTAATTAGTATTTGTAAATTCTATTAGTTTTGAATCTGAAGTTCGAAAAATGCTTTTCATAGGTAAAAAATATTACCGTACTGAGTTACTGATCGGAAGGTCGGTGGTTCGAGCCCCAGCTCCACCAGGTTGCCATTGTTGGGCCCTTGAGTAAGGCCCTTAACCCTTTCTGCTCCAGGGGCGCTGTATCATGCCTGACTGTGTATATGGAAAGAAAAGAATTTCTCTGTGCTTTAATGTGTATGTGAGAAATAAAGGCTCAGCTTAACTTAATCTAATCAGTGAAATCAAACCAAAAGTTAAAGCAAACAATCCAAACCTTTTATTTAACTCCGATTCATACTTGATCAAATGGGTGTGAAAGTTGCAAAAAAAACTCTTAAGGTCTTTTAAGGACAATTTAACCTATTTGAATCCATCCATCCATCTTCAACCGCTTATCCAAAGTCGGGTCGCGGGGGTAGCAGTTCCAGCGGAACCCCAAATTTCCCTTTCCACAGCCACCTCAGCTAACTCTGACTGGGGAATCCCGAGGCGTTCCCAGGCCAGTGTGGAGATTTAATCTCTCCATCTAGTCCTTGGTCTGCCCCGTGGTCTCCTACCAGCTGGACGTGCCAAGAACATCTCCCTAGGGAGGCGTCCAGGTGACATCCTTACTAGATGCCCGAACCACCTCAACTGACTCCTTTCCACGTAAAGAAGTAGCGGCTCTACTCTGAGTTTCTCACGGATGACTGAGCTTCTCATCTTATCTCTAAGTGAAAAGCCAGCAACCCTTCTGAGAAAACCCATTTCGGCCACTTGCATTCGCGATCTTGTCCTTTTGGTCATGACCCAACACTCATGACCAAAGGTGAGGATTGGAACTAAGATCGACCGGTAGACTGATCGACCTATTTGAATGGTTAGTTTAAAATGTTTCGCGCATTATGACCAAGTTAGTGCTGCATAATAAATTGTATAAAAAATTTAAATTGCAATATGGACCTGTGCAAGTAATTAATCATAAATTATTACAGGTAATATACACATAGTTGTAAAAAATAATGTAGAGTTTGTCAATATACTGTATAATTTTGAGTTGATAACAATAAGAGGATATTTGCTAATTTTTATTTATCATTTGTGCCCTAATTTGCTGTTAACATTGATAAATATGTTTGGTACATTTAATAGTTACATATCGCATATCGTTTATGTGTCAAAATTATTGCAAGGTGATTTACTGTATGGATCAAATCATGCAGCCCTAGATTAAGTGTCAATCAACTCTTTTTTCATCCAAGTCTTTGTACTCGCACTATATTTCTACAGCTCCGTTCTTTGGCTCAAAAGATGCTTCAACCCAGAATTCATGGCATGCTTGATTTCGTGGGGTCAATTCATACTGTAGTTGGAACACTTTTTCACTGCAATCATAATCACATATTTTAAACGAATTCAACAGCTGTTCCATTACACCTTTCCAGTCGAATGTTTTCTGTTAAGAGTACAGGAAAAAAAAACCTTATCCATCACACACATACTAGAGACGGAATAGATAGTGATCAGGTTTATAAAACACTAAAGTATGCCTTTAACGTGTAACCTTATAGTGAACAACAATACACCGATCAGCCTCTTTTACTACCAGGGCACCTCTGGCCCCTCGGGGGATGAACCAACAAAACCTTTGGGGTATGTTGTGATGATTGGCATTTGGAAGTTAGTGGCAGATTCTATGGAGTGATGTGTTGTTGGGTGGGGCCTCAGTGGATCAACCTATGGATGCGTAGTCGGAGTGAGATCTGGACGTCGAATTCAACAACCTTGAACTCTTTGCCTGTAAAGCAGCAGACTTTGGAGTGCTGGGTGTTTTGATACGGTACCTTTCTATTGTGGCCAGAATTATGTTGTGCTAGATTGGCTTTTCTGTGGGATCGGAATTGATGGACTGGCCTTCGGTCCCCACAGGCATAGATGGAGCCATGTGGGTGGCCATGGTTCTGTCACCAGTTATCCTGCTACATAAGTAATAATCAGTGTTATTCAATTCACCCAGTGGTGGTGTTAGTGCTGTGTATATCAACTGAAGGCTGTGTTCGAGAACGCTCTTGAAACACAGACCAATTTGTTTGTTGATTTGCTTTTTCGATCTTCAAAAGTAGTCATTAAGCCCCCCAACACGTCGGAAATACACAAGGCAAGCTAATCAACAACCCTCCCTGATTCGGTGTGCAACCTGATTAAACACACTCCATGACCTCACAAACCTGACCCTGAATAATGCCCTATAATTTCACGACAATACATTTCTAATTGTGTTAGGGCAGAAATGCCGGCGTTTTGTAACGATGCATATGAACGTCTGTATCCATTTGCCGAGCTCTTCGTGATTATTCATCCGTGCTGCGCAAATTCCCTCTCCACTTGTCGGCTCTGTGTGAGAATTTCCACGTATAATCATAATCATACTAATCATGCTGCAGCCTCCCACACACACACCCACAACTGAGACATACCGCAGCTTTGAAGTAAGCCCATCTAATAACGCTAGCATGGCTAACAGTTAATGAACACTAATCTGTACCAGTTACCATGATTTCATTTCTGCTGATTATGTAACCCACTTGCATGAGACACCCTACGAGCTCGGAGTCATTAGGAACAATGTAGGGACCCACATGTGTTCTGTTTTTTAACAAAGTGATGACACTGTATGTGAAATAGAAGCAACGGCTGGTTGTAATGATCCATATAATCACCCGCATATGAAACACTGATGTCTATTTTGCACACTTTACTTAGAACATGATGCATTTTGAAACAAAATGATCTTACCTCTTATTTGTGTGGTTTTCGATTAATGTTATCTAGAATGATTATCTAAAAGTTCACAATATTATTTTGTCATATATTCTTATAAAGTTTACTGCTAATGATAAAAGCCTAATTGTTCTTCAGAGCAATCATACTTTCGTAAAGAACCTTTCAATCCATGATTCTTCTCTAAAATACATTTCAGTGTCCAGAATTGTTCTGTAAAGAACCTTCAAGTCCATAAATCTTTGCTGAACAACTTTTCGTTCCATGGTTGTACCATACAAATATCTTTCATTTGACAATTTCTCCCTAGAGAACCTAGTGTTCATTATTTTGAGTCCATAATTCATCTCGAAGGTATGTTTACTCCATGATTTTTTTTAAAGAATCTTTTATTTCATGATTTGTCTCTAAAGAACATTTCAGTCAATAATGTTTTTCAGTCCATTATTCTTCCACTCCATGAGGTGTCTCTGAAGAGCTTTTCAGTTAATGATTCTTGTCTATAGAACCTTTGAGTCCATGTGTCTTTGCTAAAGAACCTTTCACCCAACAGTTCTTCTCCAAAACATCTTACTTTCCAAGTTTCTATCCTCAATAACAGTTTAGTCCATTGCTTTTTCCATAAAGAACCTTTCACACAATTATTCTTCTCTAAAGAACGATCAAGTCCATTCTTTTTTTCTAAAGAACCTTTCAGTCCACAGTTGGTTCTTCTATAAATTAATGGGGCTACAAATCTACACTAACAAACATTCAAGGCCTTCAATATTATTTCCCTAAAGAGGCTTCCAGTCCATGATTTTCTTGTAAAGAACCTTTAAGTCTTTGCTAAAGAACCTTTCACTCAACAATTCTTTTCTTTCAACAAAACTTTTGGGTCTACGAATCTACATTAAAGAACATGTTCGTCCATGATTCTTTCCTAAAGAGCCTTGCAGTCCATGACACTTCCATTAAGAAATTCTTTTGTGATTGTGTCGTTGCTCTAAAGAACCTTTAGGACTGCAATACTACTTCGAATGAAGCCCCAGGTCCATGTTTCTGCCCTAAAGAACATTCCAGTTAATGACTTTCGTGTAAAGAACCTTCAATACTATGATTCTTTACTAAAAGAACCTTTCACTCAACAATTCTACTTTAAAACATCTTATACTAAAGGTTTCTACCCTAAAGAATATATCAGTCCATTTCCTTTTTATTAAAAAAAAAAAAAACTTTTTCCCCAAAAAACCTTCCAGTCAACAATTGTCCTAAAAAAACGTGTCAGTTTTGTTCTTCTCTTACAAATTTTTGGGTCCACGGATTTACATTTCCGCGAATGATTCAGTCCATGGATTTCTTATAAAGACCCTTCCAGTCCATCCACTCCAAATTGAAATGCTTAATTCATTGACGCTTCTCTAAAGAACCTTAAAGCCTGCGATACTTCTTTAATGAGCATCAAGGTCCCATGTTTCTGCCCTAAAAAACCTTCCAATCCAGGAAGTCTATTACAGTCCATGACTTTATTGTAAAGAACCTTCCAGTCCATTATACTTCCATCAGGAATGCTCCAGTCATTGACACTTCTCAAAAGTACTAGTAAGTTCACAAGACTTTCAGCCTATTATTAGAACAATGACGTCCATGATTCTTCTCTTAAAGACCTTTAAGTCTACAATTGTTCTTTTATGATCCTTTTGATTTAAGTTTCTACCCTAAAGAACCTTCTGCTCCATTGGGAACTTCCATTGGGAACCACGCAATCATTGACTCTTCTCTAAACAACCTTTCAGTCCACAATAATTTCAGTCAAATATTTATTTCTAATGCATTCATGAATCTTCTCTAAAGAATATTTAAGTATTATACATAATTCCTCTATGAATAACCTTTTAGCCAATTCTTCTTCCCAAACAAACTTTTTGTGGCAAAAATAGCTTCATAAAAACATTTTGGCTGTATGTTTTTATTTTTCCCTGTTACCACAATAAACTGAATAATCCCCCCTCAACCCCCCCCCTCCCCCCACACGAAACTTTCCACTTAGAATTAATATTTGTGGTTGTATTTTTTTCTTTGGCGCATCCATTTATCACAAGGTTTTTTAGGAAACCAAAAATGTTCTTTCTATGACATCACTCTAAAATGTTGGCACCTTTATGTTTGAGTGCATATTTGCCTTGGAAATAGGCAAAAGAAAATATATGGAGGAGTTTTGTCCTGCCTTGGTTTCCACTGCCCAGTTTTCCTTTACATTTTTTAAAACTTTGATGAGCTGTTAGATGGCATAATGACTTCACTAAGATCACAGATGAGGCTATTTGTCTTCGCCAGAATGTCCTTTGGCGCCCGCTGAGTAAGATCGATCATTGTGAAATGAAGAACTGACAAAAAGCCAGTATGATTATACAGCCGAGCTGAAGAACGGAGAACGAAACAGTTACTTTTACCAATTACACCGCCGGCACAATTTCTACATTTATTACATCCGTGTTCATAAAAATTGCAGCTGTTCATAGCAGAGATTGGCCGAAGGGCAGGTTACCTCACTCAACCCTGATGTCGTAGAGTAACTATTGGCTGTATATCATCGAAAGAAGAATATGCATGCACTACGGGATACGATCAAGAAGTAAGTATTAGTGATTAGCTACAGTAGGATGAGCATGGCCTCGGGCTAAGCATTTCAACCATGGCACCATACTGGAAATCGTAAATTTTGCCGTTTGAAGATGTGAGCCATTTTTTCTTTTTTCCGGTGGGTTGGTGGGGTGTAGTGGCAGGATTTAGGGAGCATTGCTCCGAGACATGCCGCAGGTGCAAAGGGTTGGTTTGGCAGGCCAGATGTCACTTGTTCAGATGTCACCACAGTAAATGCACACACATGAAAGCCAGATCTTGCAGAGTGACAGTAGCTGAGCCAAAATTAAAATACTGGGTTTAATTATAGACTCTGATATATTAGCAACGTCTGTTATGTAACAATCATCATGTAGCTCAACTAGTTTTACATTTCCGCAAGTTTGTTAGATGAGATACGCTGCTTTCATTTGGAACAAAATGAGATTTTCCTGTGATTTCTGCTGACATTTCTGGAATGAGTTCAGAAATTTGGAGAAATTTGCCAATGTACTACAGTACAACATACTCATCTGTGAAATGAATTGACTGAAAGGTTAGGGCTCTGGGTACTGAACGTCAGTAGTTCTGTACATCTGTACTACTGCCCTTGAGAAAGGCCTTAGTGCTCCATGGGTGTTGTATTAAGGTGGATCTCCTGCTCTGACCTCAGCTTTCTAACAAGATGCAAAGAAGTACTGTAATATACTGTACATGATCAGCCACAACATGAACACCAGCACCAGGTGAAACAAAGAACAATTAATATTAATTATATGCAGGTAAACTGGCGACAAGATCATGGGCACCCAAGAATCCACAGGAAAACCCATTTAGAACAATCCCACAGAATCATCATCACAGACTGCCGCGTATGCCGCAGACTGCCGCGTATGAGGCTTAGCAGGCGACGAATTCAAGGTTGTTGATCTGGCCTCCAAATTCCCTGGATCTCAATCCAATCAAGCACCCATGGGATGCACCAGACCTTCTCACTCTCATCCTCTATACCGCTTTATCATGTATACAGGGTTGCGGGGGGCCTGGAACCTATCCATCGCAGGGGACACTCATACGCTCATTCACACAAAACGGGCAAATTGGGAAGGACAATTAGTCTAATCTGAGGTCTTTGGAATGTGGGAGGAAACCACAGCTCACAGCACTTAAAGGATCCACCTCTAACATCCCAAACACAACAGCATGCCCCCAGAGGACCTGTGTACCCAAGGCCTGAGGGGCCAGAGCTACCCCGGTGGCACAAGGGGAACACAAAACCAAGGTGGTTTTAACCCTTTAACCCTGAAATCCAAGCATTAATGACTGGCAGGAGCTTCAGCCCATCAGTCATCAATCTTGGTTTCATTCAATGTTTCATGTATAAGTCATTCGAAAAAAACATAAGCTCCTCCCTTTTGATCTACAGCTATCTGTGATGTGACAAAATCACGACGTCCTTTCTTTTTACTTTGTCGAATCCCCTTCTTAAGACAGAAATCCACATTTAGCAGCCTGGATTTATTGCGCAGCCTGTGTTGCCGTGTGATTTGTTGTGAAATTACACCCAAAGGTTGAGTCGTGAACGATGCCACAATCATCGCCTGCCACCACTGCCCGCGTCGCTTTCTTTATTAATATGGCGAAAAACAATGCTCCGTATGATTTGCGCCGCATGCCCGAAGAAGTGGAAATCATTCCTCCTTTTTCACCGTGCTTTCAGTCTGAGACGTATTTAATGCCGCGGCACGTGAAAGGTTTTAATTAAAACTCGGTGTATTATCGGAGGGTCCGACCGGTGCAAATTGTCTTCATAAAAATCAGCACTCGCTTTGGGGCTTTAGCTCTGCATTGTATTAGGAAAAGGCCACCGGGAGACACGTCCACATGTGGCTTAGGATGAAATGTCATTCTGGGAGCTAGTAGAAAGTGAGAGAAAAACAGTGCACGAGAGAGAGAGAGAGAGAGAGAGAGAGAATATTAGAGTTTGTTGTGCTACTATGATGATATCTACACCAATAACTCTTCCAAAAATGGAACTCTGTGTCTGTGTGTATGTCAAATTTGTTATTGTAGAAAGTGGATCTCACACTCTTTCCAGAAATGACATGCATCCAAAAACATGTGCAACCAAACCCAGAAACACACTTTTATTAAAGTTCTTCACACACACAAAAAGCCTGTCGAATTCCGGGTATAGTCCCCAAGTCCATCCATTGTCAAGTTTCTTGAAATACTTCTCTGCTCCACATGGTTATAAATATGGTTGGGTATCATTTGGGTTTTTTACGATACCGGTGCCAAATCGATACCTGGACAATATCAAGAAATGGACAAAAAAATGGTGGATAACATTCGAGAATGACTTTTTATTGAAAGAAAAACACTAAACAATATACTGTATTAAAAGGTTTAAGGTAGACATAAATATAAGTAAATACAAAACAACTCTGCATACAACCCAACTAGAATCATTTAACACCAATAACAGCAAAGCAGTTGGTCTTCTTCAAACCAGCTTAAAATTTCAGTAATCCTTTTGCAGAAATAGGACCATATCTGGCCATACAGTACGACACCTCTCCTGACTCTGCACACACGGGGAAGCCAGCTAATGTCTGCAAACTGTAATACACGGTGCATCCGTCTGCCTTGAAGTTCATCCCGCGTGTCCTTAAATGTTTCATTAGGTTTGACGTGTTTCCCCTTTACACGCAATCCTTGAAAGAAATTTCTTGCACGCTGTTGTGTCCTTTGATCTGAAATACAGCCATGTAGCTTTAGCCATTTTAATTTAAGCATGTTTAAATTAGCGAGCTAACGCTACCGGATGTCATCAGAGCAAATGTAATTACTGCATTCACAAGTCTGTCTCAGAGTGTTGAAATGTAAAAACCAACATGGACACTATAAAGATTAGTTGGATTTATATTATTAAAACCTGCATAATAATTATAATAATAATATAACGTGCATTTTGTCAGTCGGGAAATTTTTTTTTAAGTGCGGTGAATGTGATGATGCTTCTCACGTCAGTTTCAGAGAACCAGAGGACAGATATTTCAATCCATGGCTGAGGCCTTTAAGTGGCACCGAAGTGCGGCACTGAAATCTGCGTTCTTGATCTTCACTGTATGGCTACTGTAACTGCACGAATGTACATGACGTGTAAAGATGTTCCTTATAAATTAGCTAACGAGTATACAGTACATTTGCAAAAGCTTTCATATCGATGTTTAGTGCTGCTTAGAGTTGAAAAGAAGTTTGGAGCAGGATTCGTCTGGTCCTAAACAGCACACTTTGGAATAATAACTAAAACATCCTATTAGGTTTTTGATGAATGATTCAAATTAAATCACTCCTCGGTAGCGGAGTCTGACCAGCAGGCCGTCAGCTGAAGCCCGAGGCCCGAGCCGTTCCTCCCGCCGTTCCACTCTGAAGCAATTTTGCGCGGCGCAGCTGGGCGAGAAATCGATAGCTCCCACGGCTGATTGCTCTACACTGGAAATAGAGTTTGTATTGCTTCTCGAAGACAAATGTAGGCTCCAGGCGAGATAAATGGTATTTTTTTCTTTCTGGAGCACGGGGGTGGTGGAGAGGGAAAAAAAATCCCTAACTGAAAACTTCTCAACTTCATTCGTTCGAGCTTCTCTTTTTCAGCACGTCGTCCCTCCTTAACCTTCATCTACTATCCTGGTCCGGAATTTAACTCCATGCACTGAGCTTGATTCCAATCATATTTGTATTACAGAGCTGATTCCTGTTACCTCGGTATAAGAAAGTAACAGCAGGGCAGGGATAAGAACTTGTCACACATGCTTACTGACTATTGTATTTGGGAAAACATGTAATCATGTGGCAGTGCATATACTGAACAGTGCTGTGATTTCAAATGAAAAATCATTTCAGTCCATTTATGATTTAACATGGGGGGGCAATTACATTTTCACATAGGGCCAGGTAGGTTTTGACAGCTTTTTTTCCCCCTTAATATATTAAATCATCATTTACAGTACATTGTGCATTTTGCATTTACACACTCGGGTTATCTTTATGTAATGTTAAAATCTCTTTGATGATCACAATCATTTAAATGTGACACATATACAAAAACAAAAATTAGGGAGGGGGCAATTACTTTTTCACGGCGCTGTACTCTTTGCAAGATGCAAGATCTTGAGTTAATGTTAAGGCTGATGTTACACTACATGACTTTGGACAGGATTTTGTATAGTTTCCAAAGTCGTGCCGATTCCATCCTAGTCTGCACAAGCTGGCACGTTATCTGTAAGTGCATGAGGGGTGCAGACTCGAATCGGCAGGTGTGTGAGGAGAACAGATTGAGAACGTACTGCATCTGAGTTAAGTCGAAGTATATCAGGCATGTTCGATTCAGAACACTGTCGCGTAGGGTACAACTGGTCACTGATCCGAGTACCGCCAACAGCCAATAAACATAAAGGAGGCGGGATCGTGCCATTCATTTATTTATTTATCTATTTACTGTACTTATTCACTTATTCATTCATTCATTCATTCATTCATTCAGTTATTTGATTATTTATATTCGTTTTCCTTATCTACCTCTTCGAGTGATAAGTCGCATCCTCTTTTACGATCCCTCATCTTTGCTCATCAGCCATCGTTAACTGTATGATCCGCTGTTTTTGAGTCGTCATAATCAATCTGCACAAGTCAGTTGATTAGTGTACATGACTAGGGGGTAAACATTACATTTAAAACTGCCCGATCGTTTCCGAGAACACTTGACCCCAAAGTCTGGTTCATTTTGATCAGTGAGAACACAATCGTTCCAGGCTCAGGAACCATGCCCAGGTTCTCTTGAAGAGATGGTGCAGAATACAGTTTACTTTTTTTAATGGATTTATTTATTCTTCCTGCAGTTTTACGGATCGAATAAGATATGAAAGGCAATCGTACCTGAACGCGGAAGTAGACCACTATTTACGCTGTCTGTTTTGACAGAAATCTGTAGCGTGCGCCAATCTCATCCTCGGACCTACACAGCTATAGCGGATAAACTAGGAAGACACGCGAGAGCGTTACTCTTAAAGTATTTTTCAGAAATATCAGTAATATTAGGCACGGTGAGAAAAACTTATTTCCTCGTTCTCTTCTTTTCTTGTGTTTAATCGGAGCTCACAAACCATATAGGCGCTGCTTGGGCTTGCCTGACACCTCTTAGAATTGTCTGAGTATGGTGCGAAATAGAAAAACCTCCAGCGTTTTAATTCAATTCTATTCAATTTTATTTGTATAGCGCTTTTAACAATTGTCATTGTCGCAAAGCAGCTTTACACAATCAA
>JAQMYL010000019.1:3632171-3642762 GCA_030014365.1 Clarias pachynema
TGGCAGGCAGTTCAGCTATAACAGTTGATGTTAATTGATGTTAATATGGAGTCCAGGTAGTTATTGGAGACTCAGGTCGACTTGTAGGACATATTAAAGTTCTCTGGACGGAAGAAAGATCAAATGACAATAGAGAGACTGGTTTGAGCTAATGGAAACCCTACGGTTAACTCAAATAACCACTTTTTAGAGCCGTGGTGAGCAGAAAAGCATCGCAAAACACATGAAACCTTTGAAAGTTTGATAGGCTACAACAGCAGAGCGCTGCTTCGGATTGCACTCCGGTCAGCCCAGAACCTAGAGTGGACACAGGTTTCATGAAACTGGACAAAAACAAGTAGAAGTCTTTGTGTAAAAAAAAAATAATAATAAAATAAAAAAAGGACTGATATGACAGCTTCACATAAGACGGACGCAGTACCTTGGCACTCAGGAACACCTCTGTTATTACCCACAATCCTGAGTGGTGGTGAGACGAGCACTCACGCTTACAGCCACAATATTTACCTTACACATCAGATGGAGCAATAACAGTGCATGTCAGTACTTCGGCGTAGACATCGCAATGCTTTACAGAGGTTTTAAAGGGGGCTTTTATTTGGACGTCGGAGGCCTCCGGCGTCGATTTACTCTTCCGAAAGGATAAACTGACCTGCGTTTGCACTTATTAATGCGCGGAGATGCTCGGTACGCGCATTAGCGGCTATTCCATGAACAATGCTGAGTCTCGTTACGTCGGCACTCGCGAAACAAAACGCCGTCACATTTCCTCTGATCCTCCTGGTCCTGTACGAGTTAAAACAGGACGAGTGAGAGACTTAATGTGCCTTGGGGGCAACAACGGTGGACCTGACCTCAGTGCTTCTAAACACACACACACACACACACACACACACACACACACACACACACACACACACACACACAGTACCGTAAGTAAGCAAGTAAGACTATTGGCGTACGGAGATGCTGAAGACAAAGATACGTGCAACAAAAGGACATAACTGTAAGGACATAAGTGAAAGACAAATAAAGCAAAAGAGAGACCTAAAGAGACAGACAGATTGAGAGGGAGAGATAAAGAAAGCAAGAGAGAGACATAGAGGTTTAAGACAGAGTGAGAGACAAACAGAGAAAAAGAAAAATGAGAGGACAGATAGAGAAAGACAGCAGGAGACAGAGAGACACACGATTAGATGGACAGAGAAAAAAATTTATTTGAAGAAGACAGACAAAGTGAGACAGAGCCGGCGAGAAAGGGGTACGGAAAGAAAGAAGCAGAGAGAGAGACGGATGAAGACGAAGAGAAAGATTGAAAACAGGAAAGATAAAGTGCGGACAGAGTGAAAGAATGAAAATAAAGAAGGAGAGAAAGAGAGAGAAACAAAGGACAGAGTTGAAAAAGAGACATGAAAGGAGAGAAAAATAAGGAAAGGAAAGATAGAAGACAAGAAAATTGATGTGGGAGAAAAAGAAAAGTGAGAGAAAATGTAAATATATAGAAAAAAACAAGGAGGACAAAAGGAAGGGAGAGAGAGAGAGAGAGAGATGTTCTGCTTTGAGTAATGATGAGAGGAGGAAAGAGTGTGATTGTAGTCTGAGTGCTCTGGGACACAACTCAGCTGGCACTGATACAATTTCAGCTCTGTCTCGCACTGTGTGTGTCTGTGTGTGTGTGTCTGTGTGTGTGTGTGTGTGTGTGTGTGTGTGTGTGTGTGAGCAGACATAACACCACAGTCGAAGCTACATAAAATATTATCAATGTTGCTCTTATTTCGGTAATAATCTAATAAAAATTATTTATTTATTAATTTACTAATTAGATGTGCCTGTGATTTCGCTCGGATGGAATTTATTTGCACACTCATCATTTTGGAATGAACTAAAATTTGTGAGGTGTGAGATTGCGTTTATTAAGTAGATTTCAATTGCACACTCATAAGCTAATTTTTTTTTTAAACATGTCATCTGTTGAATTTTGAGATGAACTAATGATTTTTTTTCTAGGTTAATTTTTTTATGATACAAGTGTGATTTCCACTTAAATTTCAAGTTAGCATATCTTCTCTTCCCGTGGGTCAACTGAGATGAAACAAAGCCTATATGTTACCTCAAGCTCGGCCAAATACACCTGTGGAAACCACATTAGAATTTGTTCAGTAGTTTTTACAGGATGCATGCACAAACAAACAGACAAACAGACTAAAATTCCAAAAACCATCCTGATGTGTTCTATTACTCGTCTTACGTCCAACTAAATACATTTTTCCGCAAATATCTTCAAATGTACAGACATGCCAAATTTACAGCTTTATTATATGTATAGATTTATTTAATTATATATTTAATTATTTATTAACAGTGTATTTTTGCACTAAATGTTGTACTCAAGACACGACTAGTCAAAGAGTGGTGCTGGAATAAATCCTCATCCTCCCCAAAAACCACCCCTTTTCAGTGTTTCACTTACACTTACACACACTTTCCTCAATTCTCCCCACCAGAAACACCAGAATTCATCACAAAATCTTGATTTAAAACTACAGAAAAAGCTACACAGGACGGCATACTAATGATATCAGTGTGTCTGTGTGTGCGCTCGTGTGTGAGACTTACAGAGCTGAACGTGGGCAGCAGGTTGAGGGCAGGGCTCGTCTCCAGCGAGAAGGGAAGGAAGTGCTTTAGGCCCACAGACGAGTGAACCTGTGGGAGGGGAGCTCGAACCAGAGCGGGCACCAAGCCACCCTGACACACACTACCTACAGAGAGAGAGGATAAAATGTATGCAGGTAAGAGCAAAGAAGTGACAATAAAAACAGTAGAGACAGACAGATGTTGAGATAGATGGAATGAAAGAAGGAGAGAAGAATAAAGGATAAAGTGAGAAATATAAGGAAACCGAAAATAAGAAAAGGATACACCAAAAGACAAAAAAGAGATTTAAAAAAAAAACAATTAAGTTAATGGAATGGAAATGTGAAGAAAGACAGGATGATAAAGAGAACATCAAATAGAAGTGGGAGAGATAAAGATGGAGAGAAAGGAGGACAGACAGAGAAGAGAAAAAAAAAGACACCACCAAGGGAATAAGAAGTAAAGAGAGAAAGAGGAAGACCAGTTTTGATGGAAAGCGAAAAAAATAAACAGAGATAAAGGATGAGAGTGGGCGAGAGACAATAAGAGTGAGAGAGAGAGAGAGAGAGAGAGGAGGACAGAGTGATACAAAGAGACAAATACAGATGAAGAGACACAAATACATTTGAAGAGTTAGAGAAAAAGACAAAATTCTTGGTCAATGTAATAAACATCATAGAGTCAAACCGGGACTTTCGATTGCGCAGAATAACAAAATACACTTAGGAGAGTAAAACCTCCCTTGATTTCTCTATATAATCCTGTGCTACACTAATGCACTTATCCCAGCGTTTCACTAGTGCTTGAATACCATCAAGGTAGAACGTTTTCTCAGACTGCCTGCTTCACATCAAAAACACTGGCCTCCCAGGAACTCCTTTAATGGCGCAAAAATGTGGAGCGAGGTCAGGACTGTATGGGGGATGTGGCAATGACTCCCAGCTGAGTTCCAGTAATGTGCAAGTGGTGGTGGTGAATGATTGTGTGTATAGTTGCCACAGACACATGCGTCTATTCGGCAACTTGGTGACAAGTTATCCATCGATTTTCAAAAATCAGGAATGTTCACAGGAACGACTGCAGCGGCTCTGAGCCACCTCAGCCAAGATCGTCATTTATAGACATACAGCCTTCTTTAACGCGTTTGCACCGTTCAAATGTTTTACTGCGACTAAGAGTCTCATCACTGTACTGTGTGTTATGTTTTATGTGTTTTTATGTCTTCATTCACCAGAAATTTCATCACAAGTCCCAGTTTGGCTTGAATGCCCCTTGTGTACTTCACTACACTACACTATCCTGAGCGTACCACTGACGGAACATTTTGAATTCATCCCATATCACGATGCATTTTGTCACTTACTGTAATCCAATAGAACACAATAGACCAACTCATTTAAACTTTTTTGTATCAAGATTTTTTTTTTTTAATGAGTTGCTTAACACCATCTCATTTTCTATTTCACTGGAGTGTGTAAAAATAGCCAGGGGACCAACAACTGTTAACAGCAGACCACTGGTAAGGTATATTGTAGATGGATGTAACCCAGGTATTTTTATTTGGCAGTCAAACTTTGGTTGGCAAATAGGGAACATTAGTGCTTGTAACAAACCCAGAACACTTCAATATTCCAACTATTAAATTTGCATTAATTATAATTAGCAAAGGATTCCAGGCAGCATATGGGTATCTTAAGACAAAATGCTCATATACCAATCTGGGGTATTAGGTCTGTTCGCGTGCCATCCAGTACATCGGGCAACAAATACTCCCCACCCTATCGTTTCAATGGCAGTTACTTAAGGGCTCAGGTTGCCAGCTTGATGGCGACTGTCATTCACACACACTAAAGGCAATTTGGGTACACCAATTGGCCTAACATCCATGTCTTCGGACTGTGGGAGAAGACCGGAAAACCCGGAGGAAATTCACCAAGTATGAGGAGAACATGCAAACTCCATGCACACAGACCCGAAGTGAGAATCAGACCCTTGAGGTGCAAGGCGACAGGGTTAAAACACTAAGCCACTGTGCCGCCAATATACCAATCTATGTGATGAATAGAACGCTTGTCACGTGCACATCAAATCTTTTTGTCCCTCGCTCACTCCAAAGGCTCCCTTTGCAGTGGTGCCCTCCACTAGGGCAGTGGTACCTCAGAGGTCTAAGGCACTGAGTTACTGATCGGTTCGATCCCCAGCTCCGCCAGGTTGCCATTGTTGAGCCCTTGAGCAAGGCCCTTAACCCTATCTGCTCCAGGGGCACTGCATCATGGCTGACCCTGCGCTCTGACCCCAGTTACAGTACACTGGGATATGCAAAGAAAGGATTTGACTGTGCTGTACTGTACATGTGACAAATAAAGGCTAAACTTAGGCCAGACTGCAGGTGTGAGAGGCTGGTGCAGGATGAGCTTAACGGATCTTGGGCTCATTGCATTCTATAAGGGCAAGGCGGGGAGCTGAGCTCAGGGACCAGAGTTCATGAGTCCAGAGATCAAGGTTCAGAGTCCAGAGTTGTGGGGCTAACGCTAAAGGCAAGGGCGATGCCACATGCCCCAAGGACTTCAAAGGAGGATGGATAAAATACCGCTGTTTGATCACCGACCAAAGGACTACGTGAGCTGCCATGGCACTTTCGCCTTTGCCGAAAGAAAGCCTTCCTGATCCAGCCACCGAAGAGGAAAAGGCCGCTGTGTTAAGGCCCCCATTCCAAGTCTGGGTAAGCCAATGGATGGTCGGACGGGGATGTGTGCCTGTGGCTGCGATAGCCGCATGGAAAAGCCTGTAAGGGCTGCTGCCTACGAAGAGCCACTCTGCCACACAATTGCTGCCAACCTTCACCAGCCTGAACACGTGAGTGGCATGTGAACCTTGGCACTTGCCAAAGGCTGGTGAACTGAATACCGCAGTTTCACCAGCCTGAGCACGCTACAGAGGCAAGCAAACTAAATATCACTGTTTTACCAGCCTGGGCACGCTTTAGAGGCCGGGTGGGCTGAATACCGCCACTGAGCCCCTTGGCCAGCTGGCCACCGCACATGCACACCCTCACCACTTTCCTCCCTTTCTTTCCCTCCTCCCTCCTTAAATCCCTACCATTATCTATTATTCCTAAAAAAAATATATAAATTTTTCCGTACTGTAAGATCTCACCTCGTGTCTGTGGTGCGCCCCAGGTCAAAGATCTTACACACTCTACATTCTGTGCTCAAGTAGTGTCTTGTTTCATTCGGAATGCCTATAAAAATAATCCTGAGATACACCTTTTGTTCATTTTCCATACCAGGGGAGCTCAGGGCACAAGGTGGGTGACATTCTAGATGGGCGCCAACTCATCACAGGGCAAAATCACACACACTTACACACCCAATCATATACAGTACTTCGAGAAATTTGAAGACACCAATCAGCTTCTATGTCTTTGTACTGTCGCAGGAAACCAGAGTAACAAAAACTTTTTGGGGCTCTCAAAAAATATATGGGTGTCTGGGTCAGTGCAAAGTTTTGGCTTGACAAGTCCTAAAAATCATATTCATAAATTCCTTGTTTTTAAAAAGAACTAGGGTTAGGGTTAACTGTCCGCTACAAGTTAATCGATCGTGGACGGCATCTTTTTTCCGGACAGATTTTTAGAAAGGGTGGGCAGATACTTCATCAGAAGTGAATCTCCGTCTTTAAAGAGCTGCTTACATGGGAACAAACATATGCAAGTCCTATTGAACGAGATCAGGACTATAGGGAGGATGCTTTAATATCTCTAAACTACATTTTTGAAGAGTGTCGACAGTGTGGGCAAAAGTGTGCGGACATGCATCATCGTGCATCGTCATACCACCCTTGGATAGCAAGTTTTGGCATCAGCTCTTCAATAAGCATCTCACTATAACGAGTTGATCGTTGAACCTTTTTCCTGATAATGTTCCAATACTGGCTCTTGAGAATCCCAGAATCCTGTAAGCATTGATGAATTTTCCAGCTGATGGTTGACTTTTGAACTTTATCGCAGTCGTCGATTGAGGATGTTTTCGTTCCAGACTCTGTCGTTTACTCTCAGGCTCCGAGGTGATGAATCCATGTCTCATCACCAGTAATGATTCTCTTTAAGAAATTTTCACCTTCCTTAGAGTTTTGGTCCAAATTTTTCGGTCCAGTTTGCAGATATCCCAACACTCCCTTTTCATGCAAATCACAAGTGGGGCATCGACTTTTGCTCGCACCGCGGTTACAAATGACCCGATGTAACAAGTTCACACCTGTACAGCAGTGACTGGGGAGACAGGAACCTTGAACGGACAGTGCTGATAAGTGCGGCCAACAGAAGTTTTAATATAACTGGAGTGTGGAACATCTTTGACTCACACTCGTACTCAGACACTGAAATGGAGAAGTGAAATAAAGGGACTGTATAAAAAATGCATTATGTGAGAGGTATTTCAGCTGGAGCATTAACACACACTTTGGGGGAACTTGTGAAAGAAATAGTAATACACGGGACCTTTAAATGCAATAAAGTTTAGGATTATTCTAAGGAATCGTTGCAGTCCATCACTATTCAACGATACTTCTTCTTCCTTTACCACATACAGTAACTAGTTTGTGTAGGTGTTAGTGTGAGCATAATGCATCCATCTCATGCATCCACCTCGTGCACTTTGCCTTTTTCCTCGGCCTCAATCTGACCCGAGACAGCGAGACACAACATATTTGTGGTTATTTTTGATTCCTCATGTTTGTTTAATGATTATCGTAACCCTTCTTGCTTTAGATACAGGCCACACAGTCATAACATTGTCTAACTCTGAAATTCTCCATATGCACAAGTCTGAAATGTGCAAAATCTGACTTTCTTTTAGACTTTCTTTTATTTCTGAATGTTTAAATACGCCACACTGCCTGTAAAACACTCCCTTTATAGCGGTTAGCCGTCACAACCGGCTGGTAAATTAAAGAAGTTTCCTTGCTGTGCCAGATTTGTACCCGCTTTTGGCAGGTGGGCGGGTTTTCATTTCAAGCTCTGCTGCCAGTGCTATTAAAAGTGACATGCGGTGCTGGAATCACTGAGAATAGTTATTACTGGATATTAATAGTAATATATATTATTCATATACACTCCATATGTCTCTCGGAATAAAAAAAAAAAGTTATTAGTATCAGTTATATGAATAAACTACAAGTTAAAGCATGGCTTGTGATAAAATTTCTCGTGAAGGCGTAAAAACCGGTGGACATTTGCAGAAGCACAGTATGGTGATTGATGAGACTCTTAGATGCAGTTAAACATTTGAATGGTGCGATCATTTTAAAGAAGCCCGAGTGGTAACGAGCTCTCCCTCCCTACGGAGATCGCAGGTCCGCTCTCTCAGCGGAGAAATAGAGGAATGAGAGGCACTCCAACATCCATTACAGCCCGCGCCAATCCTGTGCTTCCGTGAGCGCATGCAGGCGGAAGGAGTGGATAGCGCTATCCTCCGAGTGTGTTACGCAGTTCAAAAAAGTCTTCGCCCTCCCGGGTTGGTAGTTGTAGCCTTGATAGGGGGAGTGTCCTAATGACCGGTAGGAATTAGCTACAACTATACTAGGAAAACTGGAGCGATTTCTTGAAAAATCGACAGGTAACTTGTCGCAAACTTGCAGGAAGGACGCATCTGTCTGCGGGAACTATACACACATTCACCAATATCATCTGCACATGACTTATTTCCACATCCCCGTACAGTCCTGGCCTCGTTCCAAGCCATTTCCACATATTAGCGCCATTGAAGGAGAACCTCGGAGGCCAGCATTTCAGAAGTGAAGGATGCACACTTTAGAGAAAGGTGCATTAGTGTAGAAGGGGATTGTATTGAGACATAAAGGAAGTTTTTACTCACAAAAGTCCTGGTTAGACTTGAACGTCTCTTACAACGCTCATACAAACTAAAATAACTGATACGGCATTCAAAATGCAGAAGATCTTGAAAAATTCACTCTAACAGATCCGATTATTTTCAACCTTCACCAACGTTTTTAACTATACATTAGGAAATTCATTGCTATCTCCGTGTCCTTGTTACTACAGTAAGTGTGAGGCCTCATGAATCATGTTTGAGTGGAAAGGTTATCTTTTCACCCACATTCCATTATTCCAGACTGTAATGTCAGCGTAAGGGTAGGAGTGTTCACCAAAATTCCCCTCTTCTTGAATTTTACCCTCTCGTCAGGGTTTGACTGCGGTTTTTCACCCTGGATGAGTAACAACAGACGCGGAATCACAACGAGAGCATGACTTGTTGCTTGTGAATGTAAACACGAGATGAGAGACAGGAAGGAAAGAGAGTCATATTCTTATTAGCAGTATTGCAGCATAGTCTAGTAACCTGCATATAAGTCAACGGAGGAAAACAAAGCAATGGGAAAAGGTGAGATGAAGACTAAACATGTCAAGGATGAGGAAATTTATGACAACACTGCTTTACTAAAATTCAGGCGAAGACACAGGAGGAGAGACGAATTGACATTACTCAATGGTATCATCTCATTCGAGTCAGGTGAGGTACTGTAGGGCCCTTTAGTTGTTTTTTCTCGCCTTGGACATTTAGATTAGTGTTCGTAAACAGGAATCCTGGCACTCAATAACCAGTATGAGTACATTTCAATAGCAATAACGTCCCGCGTATGATCCATGTGCATTATACTGTAAACAACATGTCATGTTTGTCAGATGGTTCATGACTACAGCTGAAATGAAATGAACAAACCGGAGGCACGGGTATTTATTGCCGAGATGATTAGTTCTGTAGGTCGGCTGCAGATCCTCTGATCGTGATCAAGATGATAAATAATAAAGACCAAATGCGGCGAGTTTTTTTTTTTTTTTTTTCGCGTGTGGGAGAGAATTCAGCCACACAGCGATGTTTAATATTAGGACCAGCTGATATCTTTAAATAAATAATCACTTTCTTCTATTGATTTCAGTAAAAGTACAAATCCCAATATCTCCCCTTCATTTTCCCTGATGTTAAGGAAAATGAAGGCGAAATTAATCACAGCTGACAGTTCTCATTACGATACAGACAAAAACAATAATGTTTTTAAATACCATAATGCCAACTGAATATAGTTTGACTGGTTGTGTGGGAAAATACTACAGAGACTCTGAAGGGACATGGGGGAAGGGAAGGGAAACTATATATATATTATACACACACAAACAGTACTGTGCAAAAGCACCATATTATATGCTGTACCAATTTTGTTATATATGTTTATCATGTCTGCATAATTATGTACAAAATCATTCAGTATTTCTATATATAAATAAAAAATAAATAACATTAAAGGAGAATATATGCATGGCTGTAAAAAAAAAAAGAAATATAGTACCAGACAGACCAGTTTTCAGATGGAAACAAAAAATGTACGCTCTTGGGATTTGCATAAAAATATAAAGGAGTGAGTGTGACAAAGTTACCAGAAGAACTTCTATTCTCCAGCAAGCTCAGTAAAACCTAACAGCTGTTTTACTTATAGTTCTGTGCAAAAGTCTTGGGCACATAAAAAAAATATGGCATAAGCAAAAGATGCTTTTGAAAACATTTCTGCATAAAAGAAACTTCTATACAGAGCAATATAGGAGGACACGACAAAACTCCACCATTCACACAGTGTGTGTGTGTGTGTGTGTGTGTGTGTGTGTGTGTGAAGCAAGAGGAGGACTCAGCCTCCCCCTTCTCATCTGACACAGTAAACCTTTCCCCTCTCTTATTAGAATTTCACACACACACACTGACATTAACGGAAAGACGGACATGTTTTGTCGGAAAAAAGGAACATCGCTAATGACACTCGCGTGAGTGCATACTAACGGAATCACTGCTGTAAAGTAAAACAAACATATAAACCTGCACTTTACCTTTGAAAAGAATCGCGACAGAGCAGTGTTTCTGTGTAGAGCAGAGAGAAAGAGAGAGAGTGT
>JAQMYL010000019.1:3644573-3660237 GCA_030014365.1 Clarias pachynema
TGTGTGTGTGTGTGTGTGTGTGTGTGTGTGTGTGTGTGTGTGTGTGTGTGTGTGTGTGTGCGCGCGTGTGTGTGTGTCTGAAGCCGAGAAAAGGTGGGGAAGTGTAAAAGCGAGTGTGTGTGTGTGTGTGTGTGTGTGTGTGTGTGTGAAGGGACACGGCGTCACATAAAAGAGAGGAAGAAAATGGATCTTTAACCTCTCTAATGAGACTTTCTTTTGCTTTACATGCACGCACACACACACACACACACACACACACACGTGTTATAAGAAACAGTACACACGTGCTGTACACACGCGCTTACCAACACAAAATAAAATATGTTTTACACGCACACACGTGGTCACAGTGTTATGGTAAACAGTACACATGCACACGGTTGTTGATTATACCAGTGAGAGACGCGCACTTCCACAGCGCAAGAGAGAGAAAAACTATTGGTTCAGTTGTGATCATGTGATGCTCACCGTCAAAACAACATGTGTGATACATGATACTCGGTACTCGTAAACCAAGACTTGTTCATTTTTCAAGTCAAAATTTATGAAAAATCTTAACCGCGTTACTCCCAATCCGAGGTTCCACTGTAGTGGCAAACTGTACAGAACACACACCTTTGTGAGGTTAAATCTCCTCAAGACAACATTTCTATTCTAATATATTTCCAGATGCCTCCACTATCCAGTGCACTTCATAACGCAGTGCTTAATGTCAGACGGCGAGACTGATGCCTGCGTCCTTATTAAGTGCACCAGACAAAAGCCGGTGCATTAAGCGGGCCGACGCTGCAGGAGGGACATATAGAGGGAGATGGAAAATAAAAGTCAATGCTTTGGTTTTATTATTTGTAGGAGGGAGAGGCATCAGAGTGGAGAATTATAAAACCACCACCCGAGGTTTGTGTGTCCAGAATTAAAAGCTCGCTGCCTCAGGATAAGCACGTTTCAGATCGTTTTTTTCTGAACAACTGAGACCAATAACAACGGGCACTAAAAGCAGCATATATCCTGTATTAAAATCCACCAGTCTGAGATGGATTTAAAACACAACACTTGAAGTCCTGCAAGCTATTAATGATGCGAAATAAAAAGAAAAAAAGAAAAAAAGAAAAGGTTGTAAAAAATTAATGGCCTCGGCTTTGTTGGCCAAGCTGCATGCCTACACGCGAGCAGAGAGGCCTGAAACACACCCGTTTCACACCAGGTTCACATGATGCTGCGTCAGGAAACATGTCTCAGAACACACACCCAGAGTAGGTCTGTAGGATATAAAACCAAAGACGAGGCCAGTATTCTTCTCCAGGGAAACGGCACGAGGTTGGAGCAATTTATTTTAACTTCCATTAATTCTGGACATTGTTGATTAAAACCTCAGGGAACCGAAATCAGCGTTCTAATGATGTTGGCGTGGTCTCATGGAACAGGAAACGGCGTATAAAGTATAAATATGTGTTGAGTTTCCAGCATCAGCATGAGCGTTTTCCAATCAGAAAGGTGCCCAAGATATTTCTTGTTGGAAGCCATGTACAATTGTAGATTTTCATTCAGACTTTGGACACTTGTAAAAACTATTGAACCCTTAAGGTTTCTTTGGTCGTCCCATTGGCGGAACCCTTATTGGTACTATTTTAAACCCATGATGTAGTGTTTTCTAATCAGAAATGGTTCCTTGTAGAACCTCGATAAACTAAAAACATTTAATCATCCAGTGAATCCATAAAGAATCTTTAAGAATTATTTTTCTGAAGATTGGTTAGTAAATGTTAACAAAAATGGGTTCCTTTATGCTCAGTTGAAAGGGAACCCTTTTTAGCAGCTAAGAACACTTGTACCCTTTTTCCACCAAAGTGAACCAGGTGCTAGTTCACAGCCGATTGAAATGTGAACCTCCTAAAAACTTCCTTCGTTCTAGTTTTTCCACGGGCTAGAAGGTAACATCAGGGCATTGTATACGTCCGTGTATGTGTCTAATTTCCCAGCAATGCTAATGCCAAAAGAAAAATGTTAGCGGCAAGCACAACAACAACGATGACGATCTTCAACATGCCTTTCGGAGAAGTTCTCCTGGCTTTATCATTGCTAGAAAGCATTTGTGCATGCCCCCAGCCCCTGACGTAAGCAGTTCTTTGTGCTAGCCCAGCAAAGTGGACACAAGTAGGAAACTACTGTAGGAAAATTTTATTAATTACTCACTGAAAACCTAAAGAACCTTTGAAGAACCCATCTGTCTGTTTGACTAAGATTGTAGAATTTTTAGAAACTTCATGGGGTACATAAATGTTTCTTTGAAAGGCTTGCAACTATTTTTTGGTGGCTAAGAAATCATGATTATCCAATTAACCTTGAAGGAACTGCTGAAGAACCAGTGAAGTAATGAAAATTTGTACTTAATTTTGTAAAAAATAAATTTTAGCCTAGTGTAAAAGCGAAGGAGATTCAAAATCCTGAAGTCTCAGATAAACTCTTTGAGCAGCGCATCCTAAAACCTTAATTGCGCCGTGCATCGTTCACGGAGGTGACATCTTCGTCCCTACAGACGCCGCGTTCCTATCGCGTCTTGTTATGATCGGCACATCAGAGAGACGAGATGGGAGTTTGAGCGAGATTTCTTTCTCGCTTTCTTCTTTCTTTCTCTCAGCCAAAAACGCACATTACACTAATGCATCAAGGTCATGGCAGGAGCTGTGACAGTGAGCAGGGTTTTAGTGATGGATGGAGCGTCTGTTTCCCAGAGGCAGATAGTCAGGGTGTGTGTTAAGCCTGCGTGAACCCTCCCTCCCTCCGGTACCATGAGTTCTGCAATCACATCTGGATTTGGTTCAATCCCACTGGGGTTTGAGTGCACACATCATCTGTAAAAAATTAAATAAGAAACGAGGGAGGGGACTCGGTTTGAAAGAAAAACACTTTTATGAATTCCTGCAACATTATCAAATCATTTCTACCATGAGGTGATGTTTGTGCAAGACAAGTCACGATTCCTCGATTTGACTTTGATTCTGTGATTCACTGATTCAAAATAACAAAGTGTTTATTTAAAAAAAAAATTTCCTGTTTCATCCTTCAATGTTTTCCTCATCATTCCCACTGAAGAGGTGTGACCTCTGAGCCAGTTAATTATTGTAAAGGAGGCGTGTTCTAGTAAAGAGGTGTGGCCACTGTGCGGATCACTTGCCTGAAACAAGGCATGGTCTGTATTGTTGTTAGAGGTGTGGACTATGTGTCTGCTGATTGTCATAAAGGAGGCGTGGCCTGTATTCCTGTTAGTCCTTGTGACGAAGTATGGCCTCTGTGCATGTTGATTGTGATAAAGGGGCGTGGCCTGGTACCCTGTTAGTTGGACTGAAGGGGCGTGACCTCTGTGCTTGATTGGAAGCATGGCCTGTATTCCTGTTAGTCTTAGTAAAGAAACGTGGTCAGTTTGCATGTCGACTGTCATGTAGAAGGCGTGGCCTGTGATCCTATTAGTCCTAGGGAAGAGGTGGGATCTCTGTTCATATCGCATAAAGGAGGCGTGGTCTATATTCCTGTCATTTGTAGCGAAAAAGCATGGCATCTGTACATGTCAATTATCATGAAGGAGACAAGGCCTGTAATTTTATTAGTCCTAGGGAAGAGGCGTGGCCCCGATTTTCATAAAGAAGGCGTGGCCTGTGTTCCTGTTAGTTCTCGTGAAGAAGTGTAGCCTTTGTGCATGTTGATTGGCATAAAGTTAGGCATCACTAAGACTAACAGGAATACAGGCCATGCTTCCTTTATGGCAATCAAGCACAGAGGTCACGCCCCTTAACTCCAACTAACAGGGTGCCAGGCCACGCCCCTTTATCACAATCAACATGCACAGAGGCTATACTTCGTCAATTATGATAAACGTAGTCTGTTACCTTGTTATTTTTAATGAAGAGGTGTGGCCTTGCTTGAGATGTGGACGATCTCGACTCCGGAATTTTTTTTTCAGCAAGAAACCATCGGACTAAATGACGTTACATATGTCCTATGGTTAGCCATGTAGTTTGTATGACCATATCACACTACATAAATGTTATCATCAAGGGAACCATGGCAACCATGCAGTGTTTTCAAAATCTATCCCTTGCACTGAATCATTTTACAAACTGAGTCACACTTGATAATGCTGCTAACCACAGCTGTTTAAAGATTATCAAGACTTATATAAACATTATATAAATGTACCCGTGCTAATTGCTCTGCCCTAGTTTCCAGTCGCTGTTAGTCACATGAGCACATCGGCTGTGTGGTCTGTCATTACTCACCCGGCCAGACCACACCACGTCCACCTCGTTTAAACACCAGCACCGATCGGGTTCGAACCCACTGTCTCTAAAGTGGAGGGGAATCCTGAGTGTGTCATTAGCCACGTCCTGAAGTTAAGCTGATCAGGATGAAATGTGTTTTCGTTCCTTGGCGACAAGTTCCTCGGGGTTTAGTGTACTCGTCCTGAGAGAGGCACGCAATAGAAGTGCAGATTTACTGCGCGGATAGAGCCGCCCGGACGTTTTCCACAGTGTGGCTCGGTGGGAAAAAAAAAAAAAAAAAACATGTTGTAAAAGACAGACAGGCTCATGCAATGGGCACGGTGTCAGAATCCCACCATAACGACCCGGCCTTCTGCTCGAGTTAATAAGCCATGCAGCCCTTAATCCAAATGGCTCTCGTCCAACAGCCATGTTGGAGTTTATAAAACAGGGGTTGCAACACACAACCACACACACACATACAAGTTCTCCAATATAGCACACCCTGTTGATTATGGGAATGTTAGAAACCATATCTAAAGTATGTTTGTGTAAAAGGCTTATAAAAGAACTGATTTCTGGTGTTCTAGTGTCACTTAAAGAAAATATTCCATCTAAGTATATACTGTACACTGCAGCACGGTGGCGTAGTGATTAGCACTTGCAGGCCACAGGGTCAAAGGTTCAATTCTGGTCTTGAGTCTGTTTTCTCTCACAGACCAAAGACAGTGTAATTGGCATTTCCAAATTGTGTGTGTGTGTGATAGATTAGAACCCTGTCTATGGTGTACCACACCTAGCCCAAAATCTCCTGGAATAGGCTTCAGGCTCGTACGTGACCCTGTACAGGATAAGCGGTATAGACGATGAAGGAATAAAATAAAAGTATAGACTCTATTATAGGATCTGCAAGGGTTCCCCAAGAGGAAGAAGCCATAGGAACCCTATTTCCTAAAAGTGGACTTTTTACCCACCTGCAGTCTTAGAAAGAAATGGTAGCAAAGTAGCATAACTTATGGATAGCAAAGTAGTATAATAATATAATAATGCTGATGAGCTCAACCATTGCGTTAAGCCATTTCTAACTATATACTCAGAAACAATAGTGCTTTTCACTGTGATGTTCGTCCTTCGTGTTCAAATTCTCCCTCGATTTCTCAATTTTTATCCATTTTCTAAAATACTTTACAGTGTTTTAAAAAACCTTTTAAAATTATAAATGCATAATGTCTAACATGGCCTTCTTCAGCTTTTAGTTGTGTTTTAATTGTTATCTCGCTTAACAATGAGGATGTCATCACAAATAAAGATATCTACTGAGATATACATCCAGTAGATGGGACGCGACCAAAAAACATTTTTTCTTCCCCTGATTATTTTGTTTGTCAAAAACATTGAGTGGAGGCAGCATGAAAATGGGTAAGATATGCCTGATCATGGTCAAACATGAGCGGGATAAAAAAGGGTTTTCAGATCGTGAGTTTGAATCCCGGGTGTTACTGTAGCCTCTCGCAGCCGGGCGCCTCGAGGACTCCACAGCCAATCACAGACGTCTCCAAGCTCACGCAAGCGGAAGGAGCAGATAGCGTTGTCCTCCAAGAGTGGTACGCCGCTCGCAACAGTGCGTGAGCGAGCAGTTCGAAGAGGTGCGGGTAGGTGGCGTCACCACATTGGGGGAAACTGGCTATGATTAAATTAGGGTGATAAATCATGAAAAATAATAATAATAATAAAAAGGGTATTCTCCCCTACCAGTTTCCAATGAGTGCCATTTGATTGGCTAGAAAAATGCACTTGTGCAAAGGGCCAGTTCATTCAAAGCTACAGTTTGGGAGCTCACGTTAAATTTACATAATAGGTCCACTTTAAATAAATGTACTGTACATGTGCTGTAAAAAACTGGGAAAATTCCTGCACCGCTATAATGTAGAATTGGAAAGGAAACCATTTTGTCCTGATGTTTATTGCATTATACACATACACACCATTACACGCAGGAGTGAAACCTCACATTTTCTCAGCCACACGTGAAATTCATCCACACGTCTCAATTCATTTTCATTTTTTTTTAAAAATCAGGTGTCTAGACATTTTACTGCTTGTTTTTCGCTCATTACAGAATCTGCATTAAACAATCGTGATTACACAAAACTGGTGCATCTGTGTTACAGGACTCAAAAAAAGTAAAAAGTGCCTTTTTAGGGTTCCGTCTAAAAGACCCGAATTAAAGAGTCAACTCCTTTACGAACGAATCAGAGTTGACTCCTTTGCAAAAGACGCAAATGTCTGAATTTTTTCACTATATAAAATACTATACATTTGAAAACAATGCAGCAGTGACTCTTACAACCTGACTCAAACTATCTCACACACACACACACACACGAGAGATGAGCACCTTGTAGCTGCCTGCAGGTGTTCACATTACTCCATGCTCTGTGCTTAGTAATCAGAGGAAAACCACAGCTACGTTTAAACACCATTAGCATCAACCACAAAGTCCCACAGGGAACCGGTTCGTACACGCCCTTAGCCCGTGACTGAGCTCCCAGCCCTGAGCGCTGATCCAGATAACCCGACCGTGCCGGCAGCATGAGATCATTTCTGCACGGATCGTTTCTTGTACAGGATTATTTGTAAGAGCCTGCAGGCAATCTTTTTTTTTTTGGTTGTTGTTGCTTGTTTTCAACTATAACAGAGAAGGGAGGCCTTTCAAGGAACGACCGCATGTTACAAAACACGATTCAACATTTTTTCGTAGAAGTACAGCTGTGTGACGAGTGTGTACTAAAAACATCATGCTCTTTCTGAAGTTATCAGGAAGAAAAGAGCGATATGGTTCTCAATAATTAATAATGCATTTAGAGGAACGGGTAGAGGAGGAGGGGTTATTCTTGAGAAGACATCTGCATGAAAGGAATTTTTTTCCCCATATATGTGATTAATACAGAAAAAATAAATAAATAAGTTTATATGAACTGAGAAAAGAACCAAAAATTATTTCATTTATTTATATGAAACAAATTTTTCTATGCAAAGTCGGTAAAATTTGTCATAAATGTCATAAAACTTTGCTATCATATATAATCCAAAGCTATAACTATAATAATATTCTGAAAACCTTTCCCTAATGTTCCAAAAATTCTATTTTTATGTTGCGGAAACAAGCTTTCTGAGAAATTTCAATGTGCAATGTTTATGGAAAATTTTAAGGTTAAACAACAAAGATGGGGAAAAAATTATTCACCATTATTTTGTGATTAAATACAAAAAATTATTTACACTTTTACATTTATTTTCTTAAATTTTTTTATTTACATATCTTCGCATTTGAGGCAGTAGAATGTTGCTGTTCCTCTATAATCCTGCAGGTGGCATGATCTAAAGAAATTAGCAAATAATTTAACAAAAGCTGAAAATTTTTTATATAGAATTAAGCATCGGTGTATCGTGATATCGTTTCAGATGATCCCTGGTGATTGCCATCCCTAATAAATCAATGTAACATTAATATCAAGAATCAAAATTTGTAAGTTTTATTATAATTATTATTATTATTATTATTATTATTATGGAAATATTCAATCTTTGTGATTAGGTCAATGGGTCAGTTTTTGAAGGGTCAAAATGGTTTTAATTTTTTTTTACTTTATTTATTATTATTAAACGATATCGGTATATACCACAGCTTTAGCAAAAAGTCCAGCTCACATCCAACTTCCGACACATCCAACTTTTCTTCAGAGATAAAGGGGGAAAAAATTATAAAAACATCATCTGTGATTATTTGTTTTACAGCATCAGATATTACGTGGAGCATACGGTGTAGAAATTCTTTTGAATGAGTTGTATCTAAAATCTAGACACCATATTGTATAACTGACATTACAAAATGTTACCTGACTTAATTAATTTTATTATAATAACAACAAGTGCCCTTGAACTTCCTTTAAAGTAAGTACTCCTCCAATTGTTGTCTGTGGTAATCTTATATATGCTACAACTAAATTTAAATGTTAAAATTATGAAACACTAAGCCTTGGTGTATGAGCTACACAGAAACATAAGAAAAGGGTTTAAACAAGGTTCGAAAAAAAAGCTGAATAGGTCGAAAAGGTTAATAAAAAAAATATGTAGAAAAATAAGCAGAGTAAAGTGGATAAAAATTAATGCAAATGAAATATATTAAGATAAAGTGTAAAAAAAAATTGTTGAAACTGAAGAAAAAACAGCAACCCTGGCCAATCACGGACATCTTTGAGGTGAAGTATGCATAAGAGGGCAGAGAGAGCTTTCTCGCAGATTGCGTGGCTCAGCACGAGCAGCGGCTTGATAACGATCACGATCGCTTGACGCATGCTAGATGGCAAATGACCACGGCAGAATTGTGTTATATTTATGCAAATATTGCTCTTATACACACAGGATTATTCGATGTACAGGACAGCAAAGGATCGACCTGAACAACCTTGACAGCGATGATATTTGCAATGTTTCGGACACCACGTAAACAACCATGAGTCTATAACTCCTCCTTAAAACTCTCAGCAAGCCACACCTCCTAAATCTAATGCTCACATGCTCATGTTATGGGCTTGCAGATTTTTATCAGAGACAGGTCTGATACACTGAACAAGTTTGCAATGCTGAACAGGAGGCTTTATGACTACAGTAACATGAGGTTAAAAATGAAAGAAGCAATCTTGGGACTCCAGACATGTTCTGCTGGCTGATTGGACTTTTTATTTTTATTTAGTTTTTGTCTGTTGACCTTTCCTTGTCATCCCTGGTACTGTACTTTTATGGCACTTGCACAAAAGTAAAAAACCTTATCTTGATATTGAAATCAATCAAAATGCATGCATAAAATAATTCATTTTGAAACATGTATTAATAATAATCTGAAGCACCATGCACGCACACACATCTCCAGATGTCTCTGTCCACTAAAGAGTCTGAAGTGATGGACAAGACTCCGTGAGTGCGTGCGTGTGTGTGTTCTTACTTACTCAGAAACATGCTGCTCTCCATAATCCTTTAGGCGCGCGGCTCTCCGACTTGGTCGCGTGCTGGAGACGCTGACGGATACTCCATGCTTCTCGATGCGCGTGAGCGTGTAAAAGAGAGAGACCGTGCCCTGTAGGAGAGAGCTCTCGCGCGTGATGCGCGCGCTCGTGTGTATATATGTGTGTGGTTTAACCGCTGCACGCGCTGCCACAACACTGTCTTGTCCCTCCTCCGTCAATCTCTCTCTCTCTCTCGTCCCAGGGTTCCCTATGTGTGTGTGTGTGTGTGTGTGTGTGGAGTGCACCTCTCGTCCAAACTCCACTTTTTGTCCTCCAGTCTCTCTCTCTCTCTCTCTCACTGTCTCTCTCTCTTTCAGTCTCTTTCTCTCACTCTCCCATGTTCTGATGTTCTGCATCTGCTTTATATGTCTCTCTCTCTCTCTCTCCATGTGTTCCTTTCTGAGCACTTGTCTCTGAGCTCTGTCTTTTTCTCATTTTTTTCTTTCCATACCTCTCTCTCTCTGTGTCTCTTCCTCTTTCATTCAATTCCACTCCACTTTTCTCTTTTACACTCTTATTTTCCTCTCATTTTCTTTATAATCATATATTTTTTACTAATACAAATCTTTTTTGTATTTTTCAAATAAAAAATATAAATTTGTGAAATGAGACATATTTGTGGTAGTAACTTGTTGGCAGTGGCAATAAAAGGGACCTCTGTTTCTTTCAGTCTTCTTCTCTTAGTTCTCTCCCTTGTTCTGCTGTCTGCTGCTTTATCTCTCTACCTCTCTCTTTCTCTCTCTCTCATCACTTTATTTTTTTTTCTTTTCGATTTTGTTTTGTCTCTCACGTTTTCTGTCTCTCTTCCTATATGTCTTTTCTTTTTCTCACATCTTTCTGCATGTCTACTTTTTACCCAATCACTCTCTCTCTCTCTCTCTCTCTGCCTCTCCACGTGTTCCTTTCTGAGTACTCATCTCTTTTTGTCTGAGCCTTTTTTGGTCATTCAGTTCAATACAGAAGGGCTTTATTGTCATGAATGTATACAAAAAATTTGCTTCTCTTCCTTATTCCCACTCTTTATAATTGTTTTTTTTTTATATAATATTAATCAAACTTTTCAATTTTTCCTTTTAAAAAAAAATTGTGAAATTTTTTGATATCTGACAATGGCGATATAAGGGATCTCTCTCTCTCTCTCTGTTTATTCTCGCCGCTACAGCTCTTTTGTTGCCTGTCTTTCATTTTTCTCTCCAAGCTTGTATGTCATGTCTCTGTTTACGACTCCTTCTCTCATCTTCTCCCTTGTTCCCTTGTTCTCTTCCCCCCTCCCTTTTTTTTCGACTCTTTCCCTATCTTTCCTTTCTTCTCTCTCTGTTGTTCAGGCTTTATCTGTTAGTGCTCATTACCATTTCTTGTTTCTTATCTCTTCACTCTCTCCCTTTCTCCTTATCTCTTTCTCTCTCTCTCTTTCCCTCCATCCTTATTTTTTCTCTACACACTTTTCCTCTTATTCCTCATGCACTGGTCTGGCTTTATTTGTATAATGTTCCCACTTTCCTTTTCCACACTCCTCAATCATCTACTCATTCCTTCTTTACTGCTGTGTTCACTCCCTTTCTCTCCTTCTGCCCTGAGTGATACGAGTGTTTACGCCGTCTCGGCCGTCCTTGATTAATTGACAGAAATGGGTTATGTCGATTAATCACAGGAGGAAAGACGCAGGAAGGGAAGCTGAGCTGAATTTGTCAATCGAGCGACGAGAGCGTAGATATTAAATAAATCAGAACCGAGGAGAAGATCTGTGTTACTACAACGACAGGAGTTTAAATCTCACATTATTCTCACATTTTTGTAATAAAAGCAAACATCTATGCTTTAAGATTAACAGTTGAATAACACTTTGAATAATTCTTTTATCTTCTCTAAGTGCTTTATCCTGGTCAGGCTCTCTGTGGATGCCTGGATACGAGGCAGGAATTCACACTGGATGCAATTCACACATACTTACTCCTGATTAGTGTTAATTTAATGTCAGCTACAGTATGTGAGTACATCAGTCTGTGTAATTCACATGACAGGATAAGATATTTATTCTAACTTTCTTCCGTGTTTGTGCATCAACCTGTAAATGGGAACTAAGGCTACGTTCACGTTACAAGCCACATGGGTCAATTACCAGTTTTTTGGTTAGATCGGATTTGCATGTATTGGCAGTTCACATTCATATTTAAAAGTGACTTTTATCTGAGTCTAATGCGGTCTAATGTTCTCTGAAATGTCCTTTAGCAACGTTAGTTCCTACCTGTCCCTTAGCAACACATCATAATTGTGCAACCGCTCATTTGTTTCAAACAACAGATACGATATCAATAAAACTATAATTGGGGTTTTTGCTTTGGAAGAAGGATAGCAGTTAGAAAAAAGCCAGATGCCTCACTTTAGCTGTTTTATCAGCTGTTGCTAGCACTTCTACGAAATCCTTGTGCTGAGGAGTGATGACATCAGCGAGTGTCCTACGCATGCTCAGACGCAGAAAAAAAACCAAACAAACAAAAAAAACCCGCATGCATTCTGGTTTGACGTGATATATATCCGACATATTACCACATATGAAAGTGACTCAAATCTTATCTGAAAAACATCAGATTTGAGCGTTCGATATATATATATATATATATATATATATATATTCTGTGTCACATTAAAAAAAATAATAAAATCTTAAAATCACTTCAAGCTGTAAACGCAGCCTAACTGTAGGTAGAAACTAAGGTGGCTAAATGGGGAACCAAAGCAAAATCAGACTACATGCATCACAGCAACGTCTCCATAATATTTTAGCAAATCAGTTGATCATACAGTATATCTCTCTGCAATGCTGTCACTTATTCAGCGAAAAAACAAATAATCCTAACTGGACGAGAGCCTTTTACTCTTATACACTGTGCATGAATAAGTGTTTGAGTGGGTTAGTTTTGCATGCAAGAATGTATCTGCAACTACCCTACAATGCCCCAATGCCTTACAGTATTGAAAAGACATTACATGCATTAATACATTCATACAAATAAACGGTTTAGGGTTGAAGAGCCTTGCTCAGTGGGCTGATCAGCAGTGCTTGGACGAAGAACGACATTTGGCAACATCCATGGAATAAATGATAATTCTAGACGGGTGAGGAAACATACATGGTGTCTTCAATGACCTTGCAACAAAAAAAAAGGCTTTAGTTTCCTAGAGAGCATAAAGATTGGACGTTGGAACAATGGACAAAGGTCATGTGGTCTGATGAGTCCAGATTGACCCTATTCCAGAGGAATAAGCGCATCTCGGTAAGGAGGGAACCGCGTGAAGCGATGCACCCATCATGCATAGTGTACCTCAATAACAGATGTGTGTGCTTCTTATATTTTCAAACACCAGCAGCTGCTACTGATGTCAAAAATTTGGATTTGTCACTTGAACACTTCATACCTAATCTGGTTGGAATTCAGAAATTCACTTTGCCTATAAAATCATGGCCCTGTCTCGCACTCATACAAAGAAGCGAGTTCTCACCTTTTCCGTTGTTGCACTATAAAACAGTAATGTAGTAACAGATTGAGGTAGGTGGTGTGATCTAAAGTCTGTCAGTGGATTAAGTGCACAACTTAAATGATGTTTTTGACTTTGATTGTTTTTTCCTTAACTGGCAGCCATAAGATTTCATTACCTGCTGGCATAATTAGCATTGTAGTTCCAGTAACAAGACACCAAAATTGTCTTGGCAGGGCAAAGGGAAACTTGTGGAAACTTTATGTCACAACTTTAACCTCCATCACATTAACCACAAACCAACAAATCCCTGCAACAACATCGCCAAACCCCCCAAATGGGTACTGCAGACTCGTGTGTGCATGCGCGTGCATGTGCGTGTGTGTGTGTGTGTGTGTGTGTGTGTGTCCAGACTCCACTTGACCGCCTGCTTGTCTCCGCTTAGATCTCCTCGATAGCTTCAACATAATACAGCTGAAGGTCAGGAGGAATTGACCGCTACAAAGCTGGCCCACACCTATTGACTGCAAATGAGAGGCTTAGCCAAAGGAGAAGTTGGCTACACAACATGTGCGAGAACGGACACACACACCAACAAAGTGAGAGATGGAAACAGGAAAGTGCATTTCACCTATGATTGTAATAATAACCAAAAGAGAAAAAAATTCTCACCGTCTCTGAGGATTGTGATTTTTGGATGCGTTCGGATCACATTTTCCAATCCAATCAACAGACACACACGTGATGATTGACACAATACAGATCTCACATAAACACTAGACACACACTGAACTAAGCCCTATGCTCTAAAAACACCATTTTGTATGCGATGTTATTTTTGGAATGTTACAGCGTAATCATATTAGAAGCCTTTGAATATTTATTGAAAGTTCCAATAACATTCTTTGTTAGCTAGGTATTTGTTTGAATCCAACTTTTATGATTATGAGTAAATATTCAGCAGGTTCCAAAAAGATCGAGCCGAACCTTTCTAGTAAGATTATGAAGCAAATCGTTATTACAGCAGAGGTTTTTTGGAACATTGCTGGAACATTACTATAGGAACGTTAACTTCCTAACCATCATAAGATCTAGTCACTGTTCATTTCATGTTATTGGTTAGCTAAGTATTTGCTTATGATGACAAATATTAGTTTGATTAGTGGATAGCACTGTCGCCTTGCACCTCCAGGGTCCGTGTTCGAATCCTGTCTCAGGTCTGTGTGCATGGAGTTTGCATGTTCTCCCCATGCTTGGTGGGTTTCCTCTGGGTAATTCGGTTTCCTCCCACAATCCAACAGACATGCAAATTAGGCTAATTGGCGTTCCCAAATTGGCCATAGTGTGTGAATGAGCGTATGAGTCTGTGTCTGTCCACCCTGCCTTGTGCCCTAAGACTCCTGGGATAAGTTCCAGGCCTCCCCATGACCCTGTATATACTGTAGGATAAAGCACTATAGACTGTCTGGGTTTCCAAGGTGGCTCCCACATAACATTATATCATTGGTTAAATTGTAATGTTGTGTCGCATTGATTTACAAATCAACACATCTTAGTGACATCATAAAAGAACTGAAGTTTGATGCAGATATTTAGATCATTTCAGTGAGGTGGACCTCCATTATTTGTTAGTTACTATAGTGCAACAGTTGGACACCAAACCAGTCTTACTGTAGATGATTGACTCAAATTGAGGTAAAGGGTTCATGTGATCATGAGTATACTCCTGTTTCCAGTTAACCCTGATTCCTTCAGCGTTTTCCCACAATCCCCTGCTCCTCCATCACCAGAAGCTCTTTGAGTAAATCTATTCATTCCATATCTGCAGTAGCAGAGGCTCTCGGAGCGGACGGCGCTCCTCTCCTGCTGGCCAAATGTGTTTTTTAACCTTGACTCAGAGGTGTCAGCGCTTAGAAGGTGCATTATTTGTCACCGCGGATAACGTTTAACGCGCCGCCATCCCCGCAGGAGTGCGGCCTGGGAAACTTCATTAATCTTTCTGTCACTTCCACGGCACTTTTCATTAGTTATGGCGGCTATCTGATCAACAGGCTATGACTGCGTGTGTGTGAGCGTGTGTTTGTGTGAGTATAGGGAAAGATGCACAGCTTTTCTACAATACCTGTGTTTCTATAATGGAATATGCAAAGAGGTAACACACATACACACACACACACACACACTGACACCTTGATCTTGTCAGGCCTTTTGATTCACTCAGTTCCCTCAGTTTCTCCTCAATCTTTAATGTCAACATGCTGACACACAAAAGCATTTTAATAACTTTAATATCTGAATCCACTTCAAATTGCTTTTATATATTCCCAATAGAATCAATTTTAGCTGCAGTTCCTCAAACTGATGATGTGAAATGCGCAAGGCACCAAGGGCAAAAAATAATCTGTAATATTCCCAACAAATAATTTTCTAACGGCCAATGTACGTCATTTCAGACATTTGTATAATTGCTTACTTGAAATGAAACGTCATATGGTGGATTTTGACTGACCTAGCAACTAACTTTAGCATTAACAGTTGGACCTTCAGTTAATATTAGTTAGCATGCTAGTAATAGTTTGTGCGGGTAGCTAGTAAGCTACCATTTGAGTCCTAAATTATTCAACAACATCGAATTGTTTATTAAAAATTTGTATCAGTTCATGTTCACTACCAAATCTTTCCCTACTAATAAATCATTTCAATGAACTTAGCTTAAGTTAGCTAACTACAAATACATTCAGTGAATATTATTTAGCATGGACCAGTGGCGGCTGCTACAAGGGACTACAAGACTACAAGGGAAGCTCCGCTTCCTCTACTATGTCAGAAAATAAATGCTCATATATGCACTGTCGTATTTATATT
>JAQMYL010000019.1:3667164-3679528 GCA_030014365.1 Clarias pachynema
TCTCAGAGGGGAGGGATGAGAGGTACTTAGTGCTCCCACATTAATCACGGCTCTACAGCCAATCAGGGGCGTCTATGTGCTCGCGCATGAGGAGGGAGCGGATAGCGCTGTCCTCCAAGTGTCTTACGCCGCCCCTAACGGTGCGTGAGTGAGCAGTTCGAAAAGATGCGGTCGGCTGGCGTTACGTGGTTCGGGGGAAACACGTGATAGTCTTCGGCCGTCCCGGCTGAGTGGTAGTAGTAGCCTTAATGTGGGAGGCCCCTAGTGACGGGGAGGAATTGAACACGACTAAATTAGGGAGAAAATCGGGAAAAAATCCCCAAAAATAATAAAAGAAAAAATAAATTTATAGTGCAGGTTTAACTTCAGGCAAATACCAAAGAACTGCCAAAGTTTCATTAAATTCTGCCCAGTGCAAGATACAAAATTCTTGCGTGATGCAAGATACAAAATTTTTTTTTTAGGATACTCAAATTGGTTTCAGGTCCTCAGATATATGAAACGTAAAAGATATCACTGAAAGAGCGAGTTCTGAACAACGTACAGACAAAACCTCTCTTTTGTTTATATAGATATTGTTTTTAATTCGAGTTAATGTTAATGTAATTTTATAAACTTTATATATTTAATTTGTGTATTCAGTAACTGCCCTTAGTGAAATTCAAAGGAAATTTGTTCAGCAAGGTTTTCTTTTCTGTCTCAGTAGATTGTTTATTATTATTGTAATCCCATATACACTTCAGATTCGCTGTATAAAGATCAGGGTGAGACATTCAACAGTACTCCAGTAATCAAATCTAACCCTTAAACCAAGGAATAAAGCCTGTCTAGTTGTTAATTGCGTTTTTTTTTCTTTTTTCTTTTTTAACCACAACTGATGTGATGGACAGCAAGGCAATGCCAAGTCCCATCTCAGCCGTAGCACACTATTGATTTCTGGCAGCATCTCAGCACAACCAGCTCAATAAGCTTTTGATTTATAAGACTTTGGAAAAAGAGCTCTGCCGAAGACGTCCTGCCGTATTCCAAGGCCGGACGTGTCACCGAGTAAGTGGGATGCTAATTAAAATGACAAAGATGGTGTGGAGTTGGGCCTCGATGAGTGTTTTGGCTAAACTCAGCCTTTCCGATATTTTCCATAGAGGAGGAAAAACATCAGCTCGGAAAGAAGCAGGACCAAAACATTGACTGTGATGACATTTCTCGGGAGCGGGTGAGAGGTGAAGCTTCAGTGAGATGGAAGAATGCCCCTAAGCCTTATGTTCCGTGGCCCGTTTTAAAGTGAAGTCAATGAAAGTGAATTATTGTTATTCAACATGACACTTTCGGGGCTTGGCTCGACCTCTTGGGAAGAAAAGGATCGACCTGTTATTTATTTATTTTCTTTGAAAATCACATTTATTTCAGACATGATGTTTAGGCTTTTTGACCTGAGCCTGACAAGGTGAAATAAAAAAGGTATGAAAAATTTTCTGGTGGCTAAATTCAATCTATTTCTCCATTTCTTCACTCTATTGCTTCATCAGCCATAACATTAAAAACATTAACATTCAAACCTAGGTTTTGAGTTCCCCTTGTACCACTGAGGTGGCTCTGGCCCCTCAGTTTTCCACGTGGTGTGCTGTGATGTCTGGCAGTGGATCCAGTGGAACTGTGAGTTGCGGGGTAAGCCATCCATGTATCGGACTTGTTTGTCTGAGTGCTTGTTTAGTTTTCGGATGCGAGTGTCTTTTGGAGGCTGTTGGTCAGCACCTTGGGCTCTTTGTCTGCTGGGCCCCATGCATGGCAGCTGTGGTGTACTGGGTGTTCTGGTGCCTTTCTTTTATAGTCAACATGTTTTTGTTTTTTTTTGGCGGATGATCTGGCCATTGGTCCCAGTGGACATAGGTGAGTCTTGGGTGCCCATAATTCAGTCACCAGTTTGCAGGTGTATAATTGGTGATTAATGTAGATTTATCACAACCTTTTTTTCTTGCTGGTACCTCACCCAAGTCAACAAAATATAAACTTACATTATTAAAAAAAAAAAAAAAAAAAAGTCCTTCAATAGTTGTTCTGAATTTGAAAGAAGTGAACTTTAGCTGACTATCAAGAACAAGAATGTGAACAACTAGAGACAAGAGACTTGTGCTTTGCGTAGAATGTTCTTGGCAAGTTAGCTTGTAACAAACTAATTTATGAAGACATCCCAGACTGGCTGCACTTCCAGGCTGTAATAAGACCAGTTTATTTTGAGACTTTTACCACTGCGGCTCCAGTCAAATTTACAACCAGTCTGGTCGATGATAGCCCTTTTAACTTTATGTAATTCATGCTAGCACTAGTTTGATAACAAAATTTGTTCAATCCACAAACTAACTACATTGTGTCAAACAAAGACATAGGCTAAAGTAGATGAGAAAAACGTTCAAGGAAAGAAGTGAAGTATCACTCTGGAGGAACCTAATCCAATCAGAGCAGGAGTGGCTTCTGAAGTGCTGGGCTGTAATAAGATAATCTTCAGAAGGAGTGATTTTTTGTTGATCGTATAAGTTCCGAAGCCTACTAAATATAAATTTGAGACGTCACATTCTCTACCAGGTGGCTTGGTGGCTTAGTGGACAGCACTTACAGTAGGCTTAGTTTCATCGCAACTTCAGGGTCTGTGTGCATGGAGTCTGTCTGTTTTCCCCCGTGCTTGATGGGTTCCTTCAGGGTTCTGTAATTTCCTCCAACAGTCCAAAGGACATGCACATGACTGCCATTTCAATAAGTTGCCTGTAGACTGGGTGTGTGAGGGTCTGTGCTTGTGCCCTGTGATGGATTGGCACCCCATCCAGCATAAATGGTGCCTCGTGCCCCAAGTTCCCTGGGATAAGCCAAGCTCCAACCCCACAGTGACCCTACACAGGAAAGATGATGGATGGATGGATGGATGGACTACTTGAATCTTTGGGGAAAATCCATCCGACTGTCACTGAATCTTAATTTCATGAATGTACAGTCTGAGCTAGAAAGAAATCATCCTTTTATCCTTTACCAGCCTCTTAGCATGTGCAATGCAAAAAAAAGGACCATTTATTTCACCTGTGCCTCCTGTATATGATACACATAACATAGCTACTGTAACGTTCCCTTTCCACTCATTTTTTCCCTTTTTTTAAGATAAGATTCCTGTATTTAAAAATTTTCTTAAAATGACTCATATTGCAGGAAGACTAGACACAAATTCAAGCATCTGTTACAGAGGCAAAGTTTGAAATGTCAGCGTCTGGATGATGAAGTACAAGAAGACGGCTGTCGCTGCAGGCTCTTTGCTCTCGCGAACACTGCAGCGGCATGTGTCTGGCTGATCAGCATCCGCAATGAGAATTATGCCATGCTAATGTATTAATGTATTCGCTGTGTATTTAGCTCATAGCTCATTAACAATGCTGTCACATTCGGAGCTGGGGCTCAGGGGCGCACGCCTCCCCACCTTATCACGGCTCTCTGGGCGCATGCATGAGCTCTTGTATACTCGTGCATTAGCATAACGCTGACTGTTAGTAAGACCACCGTGTGAGTTAACAGTTTCCTGAGTCATTATGCACCATTAACCCTGCAAGCTGCAAGCTTTAAAATGGTGATATAGTATAACATAATGAGGAAATGGAATTATGACTATGATACTCCAGAATAGGTTATGATTTTACTAGGACCATTATTTTAAATGCTCAGAAAATAAAGTAGCTTTCGGAATTTTTTTTCCACTTTATAATATGTAATATTTACCATGATGTACAGTTTTTGCTATAAAAATAGAGGCACAATATCATTGTCAGGTTGCTGTGGTATAAGAGAAATACAATACCCTTCAGGATGTGCTTTTGGAAAAATAAGTCAATAGATGCAATTATGTGGATCAGACGGCTAAGGGTCTAGGTTGTTGAATTGAGGATCTGGGGATCCGGGTTCATGGGGGTTCTGCTGGTTCCAAGCCTGGATAAAATGGGAGGGTTGCATTGGGAAAGGCATCCGGGGTAAAAAACAATGGCAAGTTGTGTGTGGATTGGATGGTCTGCTGTTTCGACCCCTCGACAGCGTAAAGAAAGCACCAAGATATAGAGTACAGAAACTTGTGCATCTTGAATGCACATGTGTGTTTGTTGATGGGGCATAGGACGAATCATTTATACCACCGGATGCCTACTTGTTGGGAATGTCAAAGGAGAGTGTGTTCAACTGTGAAGATCCGCCAAGAACTGCACTTGAATTACGTACTTGAGCAAATCGTTTCCTTTTGCAGGACTCTGCAGCAACCTTTGTCCTGCGATATTGAAAATCCTCGTGAACAATATGAACACTTCAAACATTTACATTACGCATACCTTGGTGAATCAACATGCTAATAATAGTGTCTATGTTAGTTTCTTTCAGGAGAAATAAACTTACAGATGGCAAGGTAATATGGTTCATCTTTTCACTTCAGTACTGTATATTTTGGCATCATGTGATAATCTGAGTCAAGAAAGGCTGATCCCATCTGGTCCGGATCTCAATGGGAGAGTGGAGTAAACCTTTGATAATCTGTTTGGTAGGTAAATATTAGCCATTATATTATTATTTAGTAGGTAAATATTTGTCATGGAAACACTGTGGTTGGAATATAACCTTTCGGAGCATGTTTCTCCCTAAGGGGACGGGAACATATTCTGATGTGATGAGTTTCCATGAGGGAAATTTTGCTTCTCTCTCTTGCCTATTTTTATTTTACTCTTTCATCCGCTGAGTCTCTCTTTCTTCTAAGGAAGAAAGTCTGATTGGTGATCAAATGAATAAAGAATCTAACCAATCATACTGTAGATGAGATTCTTGTAACCAATCATAATGCAGAAGATGAGATGTTGGAAACGATGGGAAGAATAACTGATAGGTTTAAAAAGAGTGCACCAATTGTTAAGTTTTAAGAGGAAATTAAAAGAATAAGAATTATCGCTTGTTGTGTCTTCGATACACTTATCAGCTGAGCATGGAAGCGAGAGAGTACTCATGCACACTCTCATGATGTCTGAAGATCTGTTTATTAAAAGGTGCCCTGTACATCCCACACATCAAAAGAACCAGTCATTAACATGCAAGTCATAAAGAGATCCAGAGACAGACAGATGATAGGAAATGCATTTACATTTTCCGGTTAAACAAGATCATAGAGATCATAGAGGCATGGGAAAGTTCGCATCATGTGATCTTACACTAATCTAATTTTAAAGGAAAAAATTAACTTCTGTTAGATTTCAGATTAAATGCTTCACAACAGGCGGAACCCAAAAAAGAAATGTTAGATCCTGATTAAAATGTACTGTATTGCATCAGATCAGTGTCCATGTAACCCCCCCCCCCCCCCATTCATCATCGTAATTTTTATTTAATCAAGAATCTTGCCGGCTTCATTTAATCTACTGTATAAATTATACAAGCATGCTACTTTTTAAAAAATTTTGTTCAGGAAACCAAGGAGGAGATTTCGAGGGGGTTTTTCATCCATTTCAACACTATTGCAGTGAAATGCAGGAAATGAAGTTAAGAGAATAGAGAATTGAAGAGAGGCCAGAACCCTACAGTGTAAAACTGATCCAGAACCATCGCGAGTCAATCATTTGCTGTAGCTAATTAGCATAAAAGTAAGAACACAATGTAATTCAAAATGTTGCCTGGATGTCCTTGTTGTGGAAATGAATGATGTTACTTGTGAGCGTAAATGTTTAATATCCACTGCTGGAGAGTCATTATATCATAGATTTGTCACAACAACCACAGCATGTGAGGCTAACCAAGCTGATCAGTTCTTTCATTCTTGAAGCTGTTCCAGTATCATGGCTCTCTTGGCAATAATTCTAGCAAACATAAATCTACAGCATTGTATCCCCCACCAGAGCGCTCATCCGCTGGTTTATTTACAGTCTTCCAACAGCCATCACGCGGCAGGGAAGGTCTGGAGAGAGTGCGTCCTCCTCGTCACTGAAAGTCCAGTAAATCCTCAAACGGCCTCAGAAGCCAAGATGGATGCTCCGATGCGCACTGCTACTGTCAAGGACGGAGATAAAGGCTTTTATACACTCTCCGTTCTTGCTCGAAGCCCACACAGAAATACACAATCCACTCGGAATGAACAGGCCCATTATTTCCAAAGTGACAGTATTGTTATGTGAGGTTGGTTGAAGAGACTTGGACCGATTTCCAATTCAAGCTGACCTTAAAGTGAACTGTGGTAGACACCAAAGGCCTGAGTCCACAAACAATAAGATTAAAAATAATAATAATAATAAAAACAAACTCTTGATAGTACTACAGTAGATCAGACCCACTTTTGGCTTCAGAACTGCATTGATTCTTAAAGGGTACAGATTGAACAAGGTGATGGAAACATTCTTCATAGATTCTTCTCCATATTGACATGATAGCATCATCAATTGGTGCAGATTTGTTGGCTGCATAGTCATGATGCGACTCTCCCATTCCGCCACATCCCAAAGGTGCTCTAATGGATTGAGATCTGGTGACTGTGGAGGCTGTTTAAGTTCAAGAAACCAGTCGGAGATGATTTTAGTTTTGTGACATGGCATGTTATCTTGTAGTCATAAAGGGATGGAGATCAGCAACAATACTCAGATAGGCTGTGGCATTGAAACCATGCTGATTTGATACTAAGAGGCCCAGAGTGTGCCAAGAAAATCTCATCCACACCATTACACCACCCGCAGCAGCCTGAACCATTGATACAAGGCAGAATGGATTATGCTTTCATATGGTTTATGCCCTATCCTGACCCTACCATCTGAATGTTGCAGCAAAAATCCATACTCATCAGATCAGGCTATGTTTTTCCAATCTTCCAATTTTAGCGAGCCTATGCAATTTGTAGACTCAGTTTCCTGTTCTTACCTGCCTGGAGTGGCACCCGGTGTGGGCTTCTGCTCCTGTAGCCCACCTGCTTCAAGGTGCGACATGTTGTGCATTCAGAGATGTTCTTCAGCATACCTCAATTGTAACAAGATGTTATTTGAGTTATTGTTGCCTTTCTATCAGCTGGAACCATTGCCATTCTCTTCTCACCTCTGGCATCAACAAGTCATTTTTTCCCAGGTAACTGATGCTTACTAAATATTTTCTCTTTTTCAGACCATTCTCTGTAAACCCCAGGAGATGGTTGTGTGTGAAAATCCCAGTAGGTGAGCAGTTTTGGAAATATGCACACTAGCCCGTCTGGCACCAACAACCATGCAACATTTAAAAATCACTTAAAATCAATTTTCTTCCCCATTCCGATGCTCGTTTTAAACTTCAGCAGATCATCCTGATCATGTCTAAATGGCTAAATGCATTGAGTTGCTGCCATGTGATTGGCGAATTAGATATTTCTGTTAATGAGCAGTTGAACAGCTGCAGATTATTTTTCTTAAGTTTAATGTGCTTGTTTTTATACATTGTAAAAATGTATGGCAGATGATTCACATTAAAATGGCAAAGTTCCATCTGAAAATGTATTTACTAAATATGGAAGGAGTCTCCAGTGTCAGAGATAAAAACAAGAGAAAAAGTCTTAAGGATAAAGGGATTTGCAGAAGGTTTTACCTAACAAAGTCCATGTTTTTACATTTAAATTTGTCACGCTTGTTAAATAGCAATCTCTCTCAAGTATCAGGAATTTAAGGAAAATATAAAATCAACTTGATTTCCATGCATTCAGCTTTAAAGACCTTTTCATAAAGGAAACTGCAGCATTAATAGTCCCTGACATTTGGACGCTGCTGTTTATTCAGCGTTTTTTTTTTTTTTTAAGAATGCAACTGCTGCATTGCAAAACAATATTGACTGGACGTCACTTTCGCCTAAAATCGTCTGCAGTTTGAAAAGCGAGGAATAAGGAGCAGGTGGAGGAAATGTTTGAGATTGACACATGAGTAATGGTGAGCGCGGGGTCTGTCTGCTGCGTGCGTTAGTCCTTGAAAATTTCCAACGAGCTGTTTATTAGGCAGACACACATCAGTGGCTGTAATTACCATTCAGCGCTGAATGGGATGGCCGTGAATGATGGACGATATGAATGATGCTCCCAGAGCCTGAAAAACAATGCCCTCACCTCGACCTTCGGGTTATAGGCGAGTAGGAGTGCGCGGCCAAACCAATAAATCCCGTTTCCTCTGGAACCATTAAAGCCAGTGAGAGAAAACCTGAGTTGCTGAGCCATTTGTTATGCTTTGTACCAAACTATAAAAGGTGTCATAATTAATAAATGGATAATGTAATGCAGATTGCTGTTTATGCAGATGGATGACACGAAGTTCCAGTATTTGTGTTTATTACATTCAATAAAGAGAAGCGAAAAGAACAGAGCAAAAGAAAAACAGAGTTTGGAAAAGCATGCAGCGTGCACTTCCTGCAGAATTACGATGATGATTTGAGTCAATAGAGTAAATCAAGAGAGGGCACTACAGTACACTCTTACCCGCTAGTGTCAGTATAGTGTCAATCTGGTTTTTAAACACATAAAATAGATCAACTCGACATAATTTCCTCCAAAAATTGAGACATTGCAGTGAAAAATTCTGCGTTCATCTGACAGCGCCTGGGACCGACAGGAAATGAAGCCATACTCTCTACAACCCACTCTAGGGGATTCTTTTACATTCACCAGCTCTTTTTCCTCGAACCTTAAAACGAGATTTATAGTAGGTTTATCCTAGCGCAGTGCATGATCCACCAGCGCAAAGCTGTCAGACAAAATTTAGCTTTAGCGATAGTAAAGAAAGTGTCTCAAATCGCATGCTTACGAAGTCTTCTAGAAGATATTTGCTCAATAATGATAAATTTACTACAATAAAAAGGAGTATAGCATAGATGATACTTATAGAGAAAATGAGGTTTGCAGCAGAAACATTCCTTTTTTTTTTCTGTCTCTCATGAGCACATTGAGCAAGAATGATTTTGGCCCTAAACCAGAACTGAGAAGAGAAGAGGGGCTTCTTAAGGACTGACCTTTTTAGATGTGCTTAGATACAAATCAAGCTTTAATGTCAAGGCGGGCAACTGGGGACGTTGTCATAGGCTGAGTTAGGGTAAGAGCCTAGGGGATCCACTGACATACACATAAAACCTGTACAGTATGTGTGGTCTCTCTAGCTGCAATATGACAATAGCAAAAAGAAAAGAAAAACATTTTTCTTGTAACATACCCTGCAAGTAACCCACTCTAAGATTTAATTTGACTTCTGGAATGTGCAGAGCTGGACTGGTAATCTGGCATAGCGGGCATTTTCCCAGTGGGTCGACGTACTTTGGGGCTGATACAGAGTAATATTGATTGAGTGATTGATTGCTAAGGATTGCAGGGACAGTGGTCCCTTGACAGCTTAACCCCAATCATATGGTGCCATAAACAGAGTGATGAGGTATCATGCCCGCCTACATAAAATCTTTTAGTGTTATCGTATTCCCTATTTTCCATCTCTGTCCATTTTTCCATGTCAAATGAACAGACCTAATCGGAAAGATGGTGCAGAAAAGCTATGTGAGAAAAAGTTTAAAAGTTTGGAGGTGGATGGAAATCCTTTTTTTAGTGATCTTATAAATATTGAAATATTTAGAGATACTGGATTTTTAGATACTGTAAGGCATAATCATTAAAATTAAAATCCATTTTTAATGAATCTAGAATATGAGAATTTAATTTGTCTGAAAGAAAAAATAAATTATGCACTGTCTTTTTAGATGCACTGAGTGGGCCACCTGGACCAAAAATGCCAGTGCTCATTTTTTTGTTGTTGTCCCAGTTCAGCCAACAGGCAAGAAAAGCTCCATAGATGTGATAACCTGGGTCATTCAATGCATTCAGGTCATCACTTCATTGTATTACCACATAATGTTTCTGAGCCAACCTGACCAATTGAAGCAACCCCAGATCATAACACGGTCTCCAGAGGCTTGTACAGTGGCCGAAAAGTTTTGTTCATATCACCGACATTGCAAAGGATTTCATAATGATTATAATAACTATCACTTCCCTTCCCCACCTCACAGCACCCGAGTGACTTTTGGCCAATTGTAATTCACGCATTCTGCTTCGATCAGCAGGTGCAGCTTGTTTATCAGTACCTAGAATAATGTAACCTTCAGCAGAGGGCTGAAATTTTTCCTACAAACCCTAAAAACATTACTGGAATCAGACAAAGTTGAATCTTTAAGTCTTTTTTGAAATCCTGTTAAGTCAAACATTTTTTTTAAATATGCATTCTCTAGGGTAAAGATGCTTTACCCAAGATGCACCTTCAGTAAAGGTGGATTTGCCTCTATAAATGCGTATGGCAGGCAACGTTGTCCAGATTCAGAATGAGTGACAGTTTCATCCACACCCTGATGCTTTTCCAACAAATGAGAATAATTAATAAACCAGTAATCTAGCCCGCGAGGTGGACATTGGTATACACATCCAATCAACCCTATAGTTTACAGTGTATGAAAAGAATGTGCAGAAGAAACAGAACCAACTCTGTAAAGTGAAAACTGAACCGTTAAAGATGAAATCAATATACATGTATGTTGATTCCTCCAGCTGGAAGTTTTAAACCAGTTTGACTCATATATGTTTAGAAACCGTGACGATAATAAAAAGCGTTAATGTGACGCACCACAATGAGATAAAATACGGGTCGTTAGAGTAAAGATATCTGCAGCGGTCCAAGATGAGGACGTGCAAAATATCTGAACTGAGAGCCTGGTATGACAGATCCACCAGAATTATTTCGCATACATTTACAACCCAGCAGCGTGAAAATGAAGATTCACTAAAGATTTATAAAAAATTGTTGTTCTATACAAATACAAGGCTATTAAAAGATCAAACTGTCCACATGTTTAATGAAGTTACTGAAATTGGACAATAAATATTATTGAAATGCCATGGAAATTTTAAATTGCTTATTTTTTTAATAGACTTACAATGACTGCATTTATAGACGACATCTGAATCCTAACACATGAAAACATGAAATTTTAACCTTGTCTAGAAGGAAACCTTATTGACTGTAATGTTTTGGTACAGGTTGAAGATTTAAAATGGCCACCATTTTATTGATATACCCCAGGGTTATGTGCCTCTCTTAGCAACATGTGGAACAGTTTGTCCTTTTGTGGAGCTCTTGTTTTTTAGTGCCTGCATGCATTGGCATTGTGCACCCTTTGGCATCAAGATTTTTTTCTTAGGGTTTTTCTTTTTTTTAAAATAAGAGTCAGGAACTCTGGATAGTTAACTGTGGTTACTACAGACGGTTAAAAACTGTAATGATTTGTGTAAAAAGCAAAACCATCCAGATCTGAGGTCTAGGAGATTGTATGAAATATTGGTGAGACTCCTTTAAAAAAAAATGACATGGAGCGAAATCTAAAGCCTAGCCTCTCACAGTGGTGATTATCCAATTAAATTTTCATGCTCAAATCCCAGCACTTACTGTACAAAAACCCTCTTTTGAGCATTCAAGCGAGTACCTTACCCCTTATTTGCTCATCTCTAGGAATGAATTGGCCTCCTTTGTAAGTAAGAGGATTTTCCAAAAGTACAAAAATAAATTTTGTAGATTAGCTACTACACGTTAGCACTTGTCTAGCCCTCGGCAGACAGCATGAAAAAGAACATGTTATTAGACCTTACTGCAAAACTGTCTTGAATGATTTATGCACTAAAAATGTAAAACACAAATGCCCATACATCACAGTACTGTATATATATATATTCAGGAACGGAATTCATTACATACCTTGTAATGTACGTGTCATTTCATATAGCGCCGGAGAAGTCTCTTAATGCCTACTTAAGAGGACTGAAGCAACTTCTTTGTATGATTTCATGATAAGTGATGGAAGCTTTTAAAGAGGCGCAAGTATAGACACATTTCTCTCTCCTTTATTTCATGTAGTTGGTATGAACAGAATCAGAAAATATAAAACATGTTTGTGTGTGTGTGTGTGTGTGTGTTTGTGTGAGGACATTGATGCTCTGGAGTATGTAAAAAAATTAAGTACACTTGAAATAAGAGCGAGAACAAAGGCTTATATTATATTATTTATTATTTTAGCACTGTGCTTTTGAGTTCTCTATTCTGATTGGCCAGAAGGTACTGATTTATTTATTTATCTGATTATGATTTATTTATTTATTTATTTTCCCAAAATGAGCTCTGGATAAGATTTACAGTCACGTTTGGAAGTTAGTACCCCCTCTTTTAATTCAAATTTATTTTGGTAAAAAATTAATTGATCGTAGCAGGTCTCAGTATTAGCCAAATTCCTGAGACAATTACTGAGACAAACAATGACATAACTTTTTTCACCGTTCCATTACTTATTTAAC
>JAQMYL010000019.1:3696627-3716627 GCA_030014365.1 Clarias pachynema
CCTATATAGAGTAGATCAGACCCCATATATCCTATATAGAGTAGATCAGACCCCATATATCTTATGTAGAGTAGATCAGACCTCATATATCTTATGTAGAGTAGATCAGACCATAGATACTTAATATAGAGTAGATCAGACCACTGATTTCTTATATAGATTAGACCAGAAATATCATATGTAGAGTAGGTCAGACCACATGTATCTTTTATAGAATAGATAAGACTACTGTTATCTTATATAGAACAGATAGATCAGACTCGGGATATCATATATAAAGTAGATCAGACCCCAGATATCTTATATGGAGTAGATCAGCCCACAGATATTTTATACAGAGTAGATCAGACCCTGGATATATTATATAGAGTTGATCAGACTCCAAATATTTTATATAGAATAGATCAGGCCAGAATGCAATACAAGAATAGGTCAGGTATCTTATAATAAACAGATCAGATCAGAAGAATCTCTTATCCAGTGAATTAAAAAAAACAATGACAAAAAAAGTAAACAAAGCTTTGTTAATTGTGCATGAAGAAATAAATCATGAACCAGTTATCTAAATAATGTGGATTTTTGCTCCTGCAGGCAGGAACGGGTAGATATCAAGCTCACAGATCGAAGATAAGCCATGTTCATTAACTCGGGAGCTTTTTGGAAATGTGTACTATATGTATGCACGTGCGCTTGTAAATTCTTTATCCTGACCAGGGTTGCTGGTCCAGGTCCAGGAGTGGGATTAAACAAATAAGCCAGAAACCTTTACGATCCTGATGCTTGTGGCCAGCAAAGTGTAGAAACAATTTTTGGCCGTCTGTATCCTGTGGGTGGAGCATCCGAGCCCGAGACAGGGCAATTCAGAGTGTTTAAAGCAGATTACAGTTCAATTGGATAAAGGAAGAGAGAAAGGAAGGGGGGTATTAACCAATTGGACACACTGAACACAGAGCAACATGTGTTTGGAGCAGGAAGGAAAAGACAAATAGATAGATAGGGAGAAAGAGAGAAAGAGAGAGGGGGGGGAGAAGGAGAGACGGGGGTCTGCAGACAATTTAGTGAGTGTCAGTTCCTCCTATAGAAGGTGACAGCTTGACACTGGCATGCCTGAGGATGATGCGATTTTGTTTGAAGAGCTAAACGAGAATGTGTGTGTGTCTGTGTGTGTGTCTGTGTGTTTGTGTGTATCTGTGTCTGTGTGTGTGTTTGGAACACATTATGCTGCCTGACTCCACTGTACCTGGCCAAGAAGCTTCACCGAGGAACGACAGAATGGAGGAGGGTGGGAATTCACCATTCATTACATGCACCGCCACCTCCAGCAAAGCCTTGTCTCCGAGACACAGCCGTCACCCACGTATACATCCCCCTCTGGTCCTCCAGACACGGACCATTTCTCATTCAGAGGTCTATGGGCTCAATTGTGATGTTAACACACACGTGCACGCACACACACACACACACACACACACACATAAAGAAGCCATCCTAATCATTCTGACCAGCTGTTTTAATCCAAATTAAATTGAAGTGTGTATTCATTCACAAATCACAGAAGGACAGATCGGCTGTCAATACCACATCCGTCGATCACGCCAATCAATAGCTGATTAACATGAGCGTCTTGCCTCTCAGAGGTGAAATGTCACATTTCTTGTTTTTAGTCAATCTTTTATTAACCTCAGTAGGTTTATTTCTACATTATTCCTATTGACAAAGTCTACAGTGCTGCACGGTGAAGCAACAAAAAGAGGTTGCGGAGGCTTGGCCTTTTTCCAAGCCATTGACTCACTGCAGGATAGTAGACTAAGGATTAGTCCATATACAAACACACATACACACACATGTAACAGGATTTTACCTTCTACCTTCTATATAAAAAGAACGTAAGATGAAAAAGCAGTAAACATGTTGTCTAAGCATGGTATACCAAGCCATACTGGCCAATCAGAAGCCTGAAAAGTTCTCTTTGAATGAGTCACACACAGGAGATACGCTTCTTCTCCAAACCAAAAACAGTGTTTCTCTTGTTTGCACATCAGTTTTCACTACATGTCACGAACACGACGAGATCAGCCTTTGATCTAAACACACAAGACACAAACATGGACGCTGAGACATATAGCTTCCCGACACAGACACGCTTCAACTCCACACCTAAACTAAACAACCACACACACAGTGTAAAAGGACTTCCAGTTGTATAGGCGTATACAGTATTTTGACCCACTGCCTGTTTATCCGTACTCCATCCTAGTTTATATGGGGCGGCACGGTGGTGTAGTGGTTAGCACTGTCGCCTTGCACCTCCAGTTTGGTTCCTGCCTCGGGTCTGTGTGCATGGAGTTTGCACGTTCTCCCTGAGCTTGGTGGGTTTCCTCTGGGTTCTCCGGTTTCCTCCAACAGTCCAAAGACATGCAGATTAGGCTTATTATTGTTCCCAAATTGCACGTAGTGTGCGCGTGTGTGTGTGATTGTATAGTGTATAGTTTGTTCATCACCTGATGGAATTTAGACATCATTAGTTGTGCTGTTTGTCTGGAATTCATTTATCTCAGTCGACCTGCACTTGCGTCTGTCTGTCATTAATGATAGCAAGATATTCTGCATATATACGTAGCTTGGGCTTAGATTATCATAGCAACCCTGTTCATTATATCAAGTGTAAGGTTTTCTGATATAGTGTGAACTTTCCCATGCCTTCTATGTCCATGAAACAATCACCTAGTAACTCTTCTATATTCACAAATAGCTCGCTGGAACACTTTTGTCTGACCGGAAAATGCTAATGTGTTTCCTATCTGTATGTCTCCAGGTCTCCATATGTCTTACATCTTAATGGATTTAGTTCTTTTGATGTACAGGACATATGTGATACAGGGCACCTGGCCAAAAGAACTGAATATGCTGATAATAAACAGGGAACTTTAGACGCATCATGCGTTTCTGGTTTTGTTCCTCTCTCCCGGTTCAGAAAACGATACATTAAGGGTAACGGGGTGCGTCGGACATATCAAGCAATAATTCTTCCTTTCATTAATTTCAAACGGAACAACTTGCACGCCTGGATTCAAGTATTTGCCGAGGAGTCTGGTATGTTTAGTCAAAAAGCATTGCCGTGAACCAAATACTTTAACCGAAAGAGGCAATTTGTTTGACATGACAAATGATAAACCACAACCCTTTTCATGTAGTCGCATGTTTTAAAACATGAAAAAAGGGATTCTGTTCTGCACTCTGAAATGCTGAAATCCGGTATATTTAGCTGTATATCTGTATACTTTATAATGCACTATTCAGCCAATTTACTACTTTCTTTTAGCTAGTAGGTAGCGGCTGGACACACTGCAATAGCACAACATTATAATTTTTTTTGCTATTGATAAGAACTCTGCATACTACCATCCATTTTTTAATATTTGGTTATACACTAGGACTGCTTTCCTTCTAACTAATCGATGTTCAGACAAATCAAATTCCCAGGCAGATTTGGATGACGGAGTTTGATGAATAGCCAAGGGACCAGGATGGATTTTTGCGCACGTAGCGTTGTCTTCATCATCAATTATGGCTCTGTTATCAATATGCAATTATCTCCAGTGTATGATGATGTGTGCGCGAGGTGGGGGGTTAATTAATTTTAAGAGAGAGTGCGTCTGAAGTGGTTGATTCTCAGCTATTATAAAAGCTTGATGCCAGGTTAAACAAGGCAGCCGTGTCTCTGAACAAAAGCACTTAAGATGAATTGCCTCATCGAATATCAATCCCGGGTTGGATATGGAAGCCAGGAGATAGAATTCTGTAAGGCTGCAACGTCAAAGGTCACATTTTTAAGTGAGGGTGAGGGTGCGCCTGGAGATACGCTGCACCGTTGAAGTGGAATTCGAATCATGCTGCTGTCTCGCTGGTGTCCTCGCTTACATCGTGCTTCAAAGAAGACGATGATCCCTCAGCTTGGGTAGTACAACAGGGCAAATCTGATTCATCACCTACATTTGCATATACCAGTGTGCTTTTGAAGTCTTGAATCTGATTGGTCAGGAGGTGCTGATTAATTATTGGGTTATAGATTCATAGAAATGATCTCACTTCTATATAATAACAAATTACACTGGGACTTCGTATGAAGGATGCTCTGGAAGCGGTCTCTGGAATAGTAAGGGTAACTTTGATTATTGATTATTTTCCTATAACAGTGCAAACTTTCTCCTATCAAGGCGGCCAGACATGAAGCAACTTTCTATCTTGATGGTATCCAAGCACTAGTGAAACGCTGTAATGAGTGCATTAGTGACTAGAGAAACAAAGTTCTGTTATTCTGCACGATCAAAAGTCCCGGTTTGACTTGACTTGAACCCATTGTACTGTAGTTCATGCCATCCATTTACATTGTTTTGTTCTGCGTACGTACAATGATGTTGCAGTAGAAATGTGGGATTTGTGTATTATTTTCACTTTTAATATATTGAATATTTATGTTTGTGCTGTTGCTGAGGATTCAAGTAACGTCACTAAAAACAGCCGTCTTTCGGTTTACGTAAATCCTGTAAAGGCAGGGACTGGTGTGAGTGTTTCCTATCTGTTTTTATTTACTGAAAATCTGTTGAAATTTTCTCATGAAATTTAATTTACTGCGTGACTCACAAACCCCCCACCCTCCCCCCCTTTTTTTGGATGAAACTAAGAGCTTAGAGCCATATTCCAAATAATTCTGTTCCACAAAACATGGGTCACATGCTTGGCTGATTCTCTACAGTTTAAAGGATTGGGCACAGATAACTGTATTTTTCAAGCTGTGCATGAAAATGGGAGAGGTTTCTGAAACACTGACTGAGAGTTTAAGAGTATGACGTCGGTAGCTGGTGACATGCTAACTGCATGGGAGTCTTAATATGTTTGTTAGGAATTCCCTGAGTTCCTTTATGAGACTATCCTGTTAAAGACAACTGAACGCAGCTGTGGTACAGTATAATAGTATTTTTTTCCCTCTGCATTTTGCTGAAATGCAAAAACATTCAATAATAATTATACGGATTTACTGTATATCAGTTATGATCCTTGTGTTTCCATTGCATGGAATGTTTTTGCTAGTTAAGGTATAAATGTCACACCTCATTTACAGGCTACACTCCTTTTACTAAAATTGACAGGCATATACACCACACCTCCTTCACTAAAACTGACATGTCTTTCACTGCCAGACACAAAGTTCTCTCCTTAATTTGACTAAAAGACACCAAGGCCACACCTTCAACTCAACTAACAGACACCAAGGCCAATTCGACTAACATACAAAAAGGCCACACCTTCTTCGGTTTTACTAACACACCCAGGCCACACCTCCTTCAATTTGACTAACAGACAAAAAGGCCACACCTCCAACTCAATTAACAGATAAAACCACACCTCCTTCAATTTAATTAACACACCAAGGCCACATTTCCTTCAATTTACCTAACATACACAAGGGCCACACATCCTTCAACTCGAATAACAGACACTGAGGCCACACCTCCCTCAATTTGACTAACAAACACCAAGGCCACACCTCCAACTCAACTAACAGACACCAAGGCCACACCCCCTTCAATTTTACTACCAGACACCAAGGCCACACCTCTTTTAGTTTGACAAACAGACACCAAGGCCACACCTTCAACTTAACTAACAGACACCAAAGCCAAACCTCCTCCAATTCGACTAACATACAAAAAGGCCACACCTACTTCAGTTTTACTAACACACCCAGGCCACACCTCCTTCAATTTGACCAACAGACAAAAAGGCCACACCTCCAACTCAACTAACAGACAAAGCCACAACTCCTTCAATTTAACTAACACACAAAGCCACAACTCCTTCAATTTAACTAACAGACAAAAAGGCCACACCTCCTCCAATTTGACTAACATACTGTACAAAAAGGCCACACCTTCTTCAACTCAAATAACAGACACTGAGGCCATATCTCCTTAAATTGTACAAACAGACACCAAGGCCACACCTCTTTCAATTTGACCAACACACCAAGGCCACACCTCCTTCAGTTTGACTAACAGACACCAAGGCCACACCCCCTTTCAATAAGCCTGCTGCTCACAGAAAGTACTTTGTTGATTTATTTGTTATTGAATTAAAATCTTCAATGTTTCTTGCATGACATCGTCTAGGGTTCGTCTGGACGAAACAATGAAATGCCAAGATGCTCAAAAAGAGTTTTTATTCTGTTTAAAATGTAAGACGTTCTCCAGAGTTATCTTTTCCTCAGCGACTGATGTATATTATCTCTGTCAGACTTGGAGAGCACGGAGCTGAGATTCTGAGTCAGATGGGCTGTGAGACAGCTAATCAATGTAGCCTCCTGTCGCCCTGCCACTATCTGCACAGGAAGCTTCGGCCACCAGGAGAGCTTTTTTTCCACTGATAGCTGATTGCAGATGAGCGGAGAAGCTCCTGAAACCTGTTTCTCTACTCACTCTCACTCACAGTCATACTGTAGCTTTCACATGCCAGTGTTTATATTATTCATTGAATACTGTTTTATTTATTTTTATTTTGTTTAAATTTTTAACACTATCTTAGCTTGAATTTCAAACACCAATTTTTAGTAATACATTTTCACATGCCACTTGTTTTTCAATCCCAAATTGTTTTAATATGGCATAAATGAACTAAAATGAATAATATTTAATGCATTCTTAATTCAAATTTTAGTTCAATTTGAATTAAGATTAAGTAAAATGAATGCCTTTCAATTGCTAATACTATAGTTAAAAAACAATGATTCTGTACTACAATTGATAATTTATTATTATTATTATTGCTGTTGTTGTTGTTGTTGTTTCACATTTTTTATGTTTTATTTTTTGTATTTTTACTTTTTAATACATTTTAATATTTAGTATTGGAATAATTTTATGTAACATTGTTGCTTCCTTTATCATTAAATGTATTTAATCACTACTAACTTCTATATTTTACACAACACAATAGGTTAACATTGTTCTATTATTGTTATTATTGTTTTTGTTGTTTTAGCTAAAACTAACTTTCTTTAAAGGGACCCTTTATGCAAAATTCACTTTTTTGTCATTTTACACTCCAGGCCTCTCCAGTGTGTGCATGTACAAATAACGAACATAAGAAAAAAACATTCCCTGTTTTTTGTCCTTTTTTCATTTTTGTATTGGCTTTAGATTTTTCTCCTATTGTGACCTCATAAGAGAAAAGCCCCTCCCCTAGCTCTCTGAGACCTGTGTTAACTTGTTAAAGAAATAGCTAAATGTGGGACCTTTACATTTTATAAGATTACATTTAAAAAAATATATTATTATGATGTGTTCATGTATTGTTATTTTATTCAGTCTTGACCTCCTTTGATCTACAGACTTTTATTTATTATTTCACCAGCTTTCAAACAGCACATTCTTTATTACATTTTATAATTATATGCTATATTTATTGCATATGTTTATTGAATGTATTGTACCTGTCCCTGGATACTGACAGGTCTCTGCTATCCGTCTCATCAGATAGCGGCGTTATCTGATTATCCTCCTCAGATCAAGGCAAGGTCAAAGTCAGATTGCTGCACATTTGAGATGAGGCGTGAGATAATGCCGCTGTCAACTGCACTCGTCTCTGCCAGTTCAATTCAGCAGATGTACAGAATTGGTATCACACACCTCCTGTCTTACTTCCTGTCTCACTTCCTGAACTCTCCCCCATTGCCACTAGCATCTATTCATCCAGTTTATTCTTATTACAGTATGTCTCAGTAACTGTGTGTGTGTTTAAAGCGCTAGGAAAATGTAGTTTAGTTTCTGACTGTAAATTACCTCAATAATCATACATTCAATAATATAATTATTTATATTACTAAAAATGTGCTAGGTAATCAAATTATTTGTTTTGAATAGAATAATCTTGTCTGGTATTGTGCGAGATCACTAACCACTAAGCATGGTGGCCTCACACCTCCAGGGTCCTGGTTCAATTCTCACCTCTGGTCTGTATGCATGGAGTTTGCATGTTCTCCCCATGGGTTTCATCTGGGTACTCCGTTTTCATCCCACAATCCAGAAATATTCAGATTAGGCTAATTGGTGTTCCCAAATTGCACACGGTGTGTGAAAGAGCATGTGTGTGTGTGTGTGTGTGTGTGTGTGTGTGTGTGTGTGTGTGTGTGTGTGTGTGTGCCCTGTGATGGTTTGGCACCTGATCCAGGGAGTACTATGTCTCCTTGGATGGGCTCCAGGCCCCCTGCATCCCCGTATACAGTATAGTATATAATAATTGAGAGCCTTTTTTTTGTATAATAAATGTGTAAGGTTACTTGAAAAATATTATTTCATAATTTTGGATAAAGTAATAATCTTGGCGAAAGTATAATAAATTCATAGAACACCACTCAGTCATTGGTGGTTCAATTTAAGTTAATGAGGCACTACTTTTTAATTTAATACTAATTTCTTCTTAATCACATTTTTTATTACATCTACATTCATATAAAATCTCTAAATTTTTCAATTATAAAATATAATATATAAATATAAAAAATATAATATAAATATAATATATAAATATAAAAAATATAATATAAATATAAAAAAATATAATATATTATATAAAATATAATATAATTTATTTTTATAGACTTCAAACAGCATTTTTAGCTAAAATCATATATGTGATATAAGGAAATAGGCTCATTATCAGAACCTCATATTTAAAATAATAATATAATTACAAGGGCTGTTCAGGTCAGACTGAGACTTTTGATTGCACAGAATAAGTTCTGAGAGTAAAAACTCTCTTTATTTCTCTATATAATCCCCTCCTACACGAATGCACTTGTAATGTGTTTCACTAGTACTTGGATACCATCAAGGTAGAAAGTTTTATCAGTACGCCGGAGCCATGATTGAACTGCTTGCACGCTGAAACGCAGGCCTCCCAGGAACTCCTTTAATGATCCAAACATGTGTAAATGGCTTGGAGTGAGATCAGGACTGTACGGGGGATGTGGCGATAACTCCCAGGTGAGCTTTTGTAATCTCCAAGTGGTGTTAGTGAATGATTGTGTGTACAGTTCCCATGGATAGATGTTTCTCTTCCACTAGCTGGAGACAAGTTATCCATCCATTTTCAGGGATCAGGGGTTTCACTGGCTGAATATTCCTGTGAACGACTGCAGTGGGCTCTGAGCCACCGCGGCCTGGTGGTCTAATACTGTATACACTGTATAAAATAAACAATTTACAAATCAGTTATTTGTCAGTTTTGCAAAGAAAAAAAAATAAGACTTATATTTCTGTTCCCACTGTAGGAACTTTTCAAGACCTTGAAACCCTTTTTTTCCCCAATAACAGGATTTCCCTGGCAGGTAGTGTTTGTGACTCATAGCTCCAGAGTCCATGGTTCAGGCATGTCAGAATAATTGGCACCAAGCATAAATTTAAAAAAATAAAGTCCAACAATTTGTCATGCTTTAAAAAGAGAACAGTCCAAAGAAACATGTTGGTTTTGGCAAAATGTTAAGTCACACAGATGCAAAATCCATCCATCTCCAAGAAGAAAACCAAAAACTCAGCCATTGTTGTTGCTGTTGTTGTGAGGACAATTTACTCAGTTTACCTGCAGTACATTATGCATAGATATGATCATATGACTATGATTTTTAAAAATAAAAAGTAATCTAGATTATGTCTGTATGCTTTCATACATTGTTTGTCAAATCTTGGGTATTTTAATGCTATAAGTCTTATCCACTTAGTTCTTCAGTTTGCTAAAGTTCTGAATCACGACTGTATTATTTTCTCCCATTGACCCTGTTGGCCTGGTTGATTTGCATGGTTATGGATTTGTCTCTTTACTGTGTTTGTCAGTGATCTGACCTCCGATCTGACTTATGACCATAAATATTGGATGAGCCCTAATGAATAGACTGTGCTTACGTCCAACAGCAATGCATTCAGCATTAAGGCATAAAGCAAAGCAAACAGCTGAATGTCAGTGCTCATTTGTACTCTGTATACTCATTTGTACTTCTATATACACACGCCTCTGTTTAAAGCCTGGTGTCTGCATAGCAATTTATTTATGCAGGACCACAAAGCTTTTTCTTTTATTATTATTTATTAATTTTAAATCCAGAATCTGCATTAATGAATATCGATTTGTATATTGTGGTTGGGTAAATATTAAACTTTGTCAAATTGTAAAGTTTACAATTGTACAGTGCAGTAAAATTGGTCAAATTGTGCACATGTTAAATGTGGTAAGTAGAAACATGTATGCTATATACTGTATACTGTATAGCCTCCTATTTACCATCATGCAAACCTACTGCCCAAACTTAATTACATTTGTTCTGTATTAAAAGAAAGAAAGAAAGAAAGAAATTATAAATAGAATTACCAATAATTTGCATTATTCTTATTGCATTATTCTTATCAATGTAGTTTTACATTTTATAAGGGTGTGAATAATTTCGGAGTTGATTGTAGTTTTAGGTCTATTTCTGGAACTGACTGTATTATTGATAAAGAAAACCAATAATTTTCAACAACAGGTTTACTTTTAATTATAAAGTGAATTGTGTGGACTTTTTAAATTATTATTATTATTATTATTATTATTTATTTATTTATTTATTTTTTTTGAAGGGTGCCAATAATTTTGGCGATTACTATAGTTTTGTTTATTCTGTATTTATTCTTCTTTTACATTCATATAGGCAATTATGATTATATTCAAGCTACAGGCAGAGCTACAGACATCTAACTTCAGTCAGCTTCAAAATTATTGGCACCGTCACACATCTTTTTTTTTATATGTAAAAAAAACAGCATTAATATAAAACTGTGCAGCATCCACATATGCTCAAGCTTTAATATCACTCATGCTTTATTGTATATGTAATTTATATTTATGAGGGGTGTTCGAGTCAAACCGGGATTTGTGGTGAAGGCGTAAAACTGGTTGACATTTCCAGAAGATTTCCAGCGGTGATGAGACTCTTAGCCGCAGTAAAATATGTGCAAATGTTTTAAAGGAGCTTGTATGTCCATGAATGATGATCCTGGCCAAGGTAGCTTGGCTTGGATAAATGCATTAATGAAACAAGGAATTATATAGAGAAACAAATGCGTTTTCCTCTGATAACAAAAGTCCTAGGTTGACTTGACGTATGTATGCATATACTTATTTTTGTGGCAGTGATTCTGGAGTTGACTGTATTTTGCACCCAGAGTTGTTGTTATTATTATTATTATTATTATTATTATTATTGTTATTATTATTATTATTATTATTATTATTATTATTATTATTTATTCTGTATGTGAATTTCCACTAGCAATAATGTTCTAGGTAAATAAAAATGGCTGCTGGACATGAATAATTTCTTAGACTCTGATTATAGGTGTTGACCTCTTAATAAAATCTGCAATAAAGTGGATTTCATTAGCTAAAAAAAAACACAATTATTGCTATTTTACATAATAAACCATGCACCTATTATGGTAATTAATGCTAATACTGGCCCTTGACAATAGCCCACATTAACGCACGGTGATATAATATTTAACATGGCTCATAAAAAAAGGCTTTTTATTTAAACACAACTGAATATTAAATGCTAAGCACTTATTTACTTCGGAAAAGGTTTGGTAACATGTCTTTAGTCATAATGTTCAGACCTGCTAAAAGCTAGCTCATTTGCACGAGCATAAAAACAATAATTATCAGGGGAAGCAGAAGCTGCTCAAAGTTGCCTCTCAACAGAAATGACATTCTGAAATTAAATATAAGTGTGTATCAAAAATGAAGCACCGAAATCTAGCAATTACTACCGATTTAAATTTAAATGAGCTTTATCAGCATGTCTATAGACAAAGAAATTAGTCTAGATCATAGAAACACAGATAAAAGATACACAAAAGTATGTGTTGCCATGTCTGTGAATTTTACTCCGGAATGTGTAGATCTAATTTTGACTTGATGTTGATGTGTTGATGTTTTGCAGTTGTGTGTTGGTGTTTAGATGCTTCACATTCATAATATGTGTGTGTGTGTTTTTCCATGATTACAAAATGAGATTTCATAGAAATAAGGTACAGTAACTATAGCAAATGCTATAGAATTAAGAAAAGCTTCAGGGAAGAAATTATAATCATAACAGTGTTGAACTCTCAATTCTCATTGGTTAGAATATGTTTATTAAACTTTAATTTTTATAACCGAAGCTCTGTGTATCAAAAAGTTCCTTTTTTATAATTTTAATCATCCATCCATAAATTGTCTCACTCTCACTCCTCGTCTATACCGCTTCATCGTCGGGAGGCTTGGAGTCTAACCCAAGAGACTTAAGTCACGGGCAGGGTACACACATCACAGGGTATACACTCACACACACACACACACACACACACACACACACACACACACACACACACACAACACACACAATACAAGCAGTTTGGGAATGCCAATTATCCTAATCTGCATGTCTTTGGACTGTGGGAGGAAACCGACCAAGCATGTGAAACTTCATGCACACAGAGGCGGGAATCAAACCTGGACGGGAAACAAACCTGTGTCCTGGAGGTACAGTACAAGGCGACAGTGCTAACCACTAAGTCACCGTGCCGCCTCCATCCATTGTTTATGGTTCAACACGGGGGCCTGGAGCCTATCTCAGGGATCAAAGAGCATGTGGTACACCTTGGATGTGGTGACATACCATCACAGAGCACAACCACGTACACCCACACACATATTATACACTGTGGACAATTTGGAAACGTCACTCAGCCTACACCGCATGTCTTTGGACAGTGGGAGCAAACCCACCAAGCAGTGGTCGAACATGCAAACTCCACACACACACACACACACACACACACACACACACACATACACACACACACACACACACACACAGACCGGAGACATGATTTTCCTCAACCCTGGAGGTGCAAACCCATACTCATCCAAGTAATACCAGAGACTGCAATTTAAAAAGAAAATGTCCCTATGTAATGTAAAGTATACATTATTAAGGATACTTATTAAGTAGTTTCTTTCTTAATTCATTACACTCACTCACTCTTTCTGCTTATGCTGTACAGGGTCATGGGAGGCCTGGAGAGTATCACCGGGGAATCAGGGCACTAAACAGGGTACGGCCTGGATGGGATGCCAATCCATTGCAGGGCACAAAAGCACACACAATTTTGAAATGCCATTTGGACTAATTTGCGTTTTTTGGACTATGGGAGAAAATTGGAGGACCTGAAGAAAACCGACCAAGCACAATTCCACGCACATAGACCTGAGGAAGGAATCAACCCATCCTCTCTGAAGTTGCAAGGCCACAGTGATGCCCAATTCATAACAGTTTTAACTTTAAATTGAAATTTATTTCATTGCAGTTATCACATATTTACAGTATATTAATGGACTTGTAACACATTATGGTTTCTATAGTAGTATATAATTCTATATAATACATGAACAGAGGTCGGAAATCCAACTCTAACTCTCTGTTTCCAGGCATTTCTCAGGACACAGACATTTATTGTTTCTTCATAACAAGACAAGCTGCAGTTTTTTTTCTGTTGCTTTGTTTGATTAACTTCAGGACAGGCCGGTGAGGTACAGTAACATCTGTTTATAGAGACTATAGCCTGTTTAAATACATGTGACTTACAGTATTTGTATGACTAATGTGCAAGGTGTGCAAGGTGTGATTATAGCCCTTAAAATATGCATGAAGACTTTTAAGACAACATGGCCTACTTTATACTATGTACAATGTTTCAATAAGCGTCTAAAGGCTCAGAGCAATTCTGATAGCAAATTTGAATTAAACAACATTTCCATAACCAAAGAATTGAACCCTTGCCCTGCCACTGCAGTGTTATACACCATTTAATGCTGTTCTCTTTGAGGATGTGAAGTTGTAAGCAGATACTGTGATGTTCTGAAAACCAGAGCCCCATCCAGAGCTTGTGTTAATTATTTACAGCACACAGGCTGAGTCTGGGCCAGATAAGTGTGTGTTTGAAACCCTGCTGTGCTCTCTGGGCCGTTTAGTCTGAGCGGAGTGCACCATTGCTTCAGTTATCAGCCACTTTATCTCACAGAAAGAAAAAAAAAACGTTTCTATCCAGACAGCCCCAATTCCTGTTAATAAACACGGACTCTCTGTGTGTGATAAGCTGTATATGATTGCAAATTCACACAAGCCCGCGTTTTCATTCTCTGTCTTTCTTTCTTTGCTTCTTTCTTTCCTTCTTTCTTTGTTTTTTAAATAAAAATTACGAATAGATAAAATATTCAACCCGAAATCAGATTTATTTAGTCAGGTCAACAGATAACAAAGTATTAATAAATATCCATTTTAAAAATCCGCTCAGAAATCCTGTCAGGTTAGCATATGTTAGCAAAATAAAAACTTTTAGCTGTGAAGAAACATTTTTTTCAGATATCCTGTGAAGTTATAGTGCGATGTAGCCACCTAGCAGCCCATTTCAACAATGTTCAGGAACATTTAGGAATATCACCTAAAAACACCCTCAGAAACACCTCAGAAATCCTGTCAGGTTAGCATGTTAGCACAATAAAAAAACTTTTAGCTGTGAAGAAACATTTTTTTCAGATATCCTGTGAAGTTATAGTGCAATGTAGCCACCTAGCAGAACATTTCAACAATGTTCAGGAACATTTAGGAATATCACCTAAAAACACCCTCAGAAACACCTCAGAAATCCTGTCAGGTTAGCATGTTAGCACAATAAAAAAACTTTTAGCTGTGAAGAAACATTTTTTTCAGATATCCTGTGAAGTTATAGTGCAATGTAGCCACCTAGCAGCCCATTTCAACAATGTTCAGGAACATTTAGGAATATCACCTAAAAACACCCTCAGAAACACCTCAGAAATCCTGTCAGGTTAGCATGTTAGCAAAATAAACACTGTCAGCTGTAAAGTTCTGAATTTTAAATATAAATTCAAAATCTACATTTTTTCAAATCCTGTCAGGTTAACTTGTATTGACAGTTAGCTAGCTGGTGGACATGTAGACTATTTACGAATACTTTTACCTAAAATAGAATTTTATCAAAATCTTTAAAAGTTTTGAGAAAAAAAAAGAACATTGAATTGGGATATTTCTAAAATCATGTTACTAACAGAATTGCAGTATAAACCCAATTGGCACGTAGGTATTGTGATAACATTGTATTTTATCTATGTCAGCTAGCAATAAAAGTAAAAATTATAAGTGATTAGGAATAACATAATAATAATAATAATAATAATAATAATAATAATAATAAACAAATAAAAATCCCTTCAGAAATCCTGTCAGCTAGCAAGTGTTAGCCAGATCAACCATGACAGACTTGGAATTACCAATCAGGGTAACTCATATTAAACCAGTCAGCAGTTAGTCAGCGAGAATTTATGCATATAATCTCCTCAGAAAATAACTTTACACCTAAGAAGACATTCTAGGTTAGCTTCAATTTAGCTAGTTGACTAGCAATAATGTTTAGTGTTTATCCTATCATTTTATTCCAGTTAGCCTGATATGACCATTTTGAACATTTCTGACTTTTAATAATCCTATTAGGTCAAAGCAAGTTTTTAATGCTGTTCTTTTCCTATTTGAAGAGAAAAAATATATATTTTAATGTTTGTTAGTGTTTTTCCAGGTAATTCGGTATCCAAAAGCGCACCCTTTCTGTCCCACATGTATTCAAGGTTTATAAACATGTTTTCATTGAATTTTCTTCATTTTCCTAAAAATCTCTTAAATCTGGTGTAACTATTTATTTCTTGGTTTGAGCTCCTGTTTAATTTAAACTGATTTATCACTGGTGTCCAAGCGATCTAGCCACCACGCTGTGCTTGTCTTTGGGCTCCTGCTGTTACATCTTCATCACACAGTGTCCTTGAGTGTTATACTGTACGAAGGAAAGTTATGATTATTACCGCTGGCTATGTTGAACTGGGGTTGCAAAACATTTCTAAAACTAACAACTCGTTTCGCTTTGGAGATCTTGTACTGCAGTTCTAAAAGAAATGCCCAGTGTCTTTAAAGAAAATTGGAGATTGGGCTTATCTTTTTGTTATTGATGTGGTTGAATCCATTTTTCACGGCGGCACATATCTGATGATGGGTTACTTTTGCTCAGATGTTTTCCTTGGAGGGAGGAAAGAAATCAGAAACAGCAAGAGAGGGAGAGAGAGGGAGAGAGACTATGTGCAGAAATCTTTGCTCTCTGCAAGACCGCCATCATGGCGGCTCTGAACCATGACCGACGTTGTTGTGTCGTGCTGCTGCAGTGCTGCAATGAACAAATTCATTCCTGCAAACCCAAATCTGAACACCGTACCCATAGTTTCATTCTACATACTGAACAAAAAAGAGCCAGTTTCGGTATACATACCCAATATTACTCTTTTTACATAAATATTAGATAGAGATAATGAGCAAAGGTCACTCTGGGAATCATCCTTATAGTTAGAATAACAGTAATGGAAATAACTAAAGCCAGTGGTTGTAAAAATAAATAAATAAATAAAAATCTCTCTTGTTGCCTGTCAGATGAGGGCAATAATAGTGCTGAATACGTTCAGTTGTTTGGATGTATATTTGAGAAAGAAAAGTCTGTCCACAAGTACACTACTACCCTCTGCTGTATGAACTTTGCAATGCAAGACAAATCAGTTTGTATTCACATCCTATTCCAATAGCGTTTCTTTAAAAAAATAAAAAAATAAATAATAATAAAATAGGGGAAATATCTTATATTTTAAATATAGGTGTAGGCCCATAAAATTTCACAAAAACTGCAGACTTTCTACAGGGACATTAATAACGCAACCGTAAAATTCTTAAAATTTTAAATCAGTTATGAACTTCATACAGAGATACCGAGATTGGAAATGAAGTTTCTCACATTTCTCTTCTCAACACCGTGGCTTAGTGGTTAGAACTGTTGAGTGGCTGCTTCATCTAGGGTTGGGGGTTTAAATCTTGCCTCCGGTCTGTGTGTGTGTGTGGAGTTCACATGTCTCTTCCAGGTTCTCCAATTACTCCCTACAGTCTAAAAAACATGCATTGTAGCCTTATTGACATTTCCAATTTTCCCTGAGTGTATGACTGTGTGTATAAGTGTGTGTATGCCTGTAGGTTGCAAGAAGGTTGGGGTGCTCAGCAACATAGCTTCTTCTTACAGTAATGACCAATGGCATGGAATAATAAGTCATGAATGAAATTGCAGACAACCACATGAATGAATGAATGAATGAATGAATGAAAGGAGGGTCTCACCTCCTGACAATTAAAGGATCAGGCAGTTATAAAAGATGAATGAACAAATGAATGAATGTATTTGTGAATAATGAATATTTTTTGTGTCAAAAATGTCTTGTGTAAACCAAAAAAGACACAAAGGCACCTAAGCACTCATCCAGATGTTACCAGAACAGCCCCAACCCTTTTCCCAGTTAATTTGACATATACACAACATATACCAATACTGTAGATATATGTAGTGGGTCGTATTCCATATTTTCACACACACACACACACACACACAAAAAAAAGCATTTAATTAGAAGAGGGGGCACTGAATTTTACACATGATTGTATGTACAGTACATGTATAGTGTCAATCAAAAGTTTGAAAACAAGTTCTAGAACAATACCAGAGATTTCAAAACTATAAAATAACACATATGGCATTAGGCAATTAAGTAAAAGCAACAACAAAAGTCGGTTATTTTAAGACTACAAATGTCATCTGTCGTGGAACAGTTCTTGCAAGAACAGTATTGTGTCAAGTGCATTTGCAAAACCCATCAAGCACCATGATGAAACTATCTCTCATGAAGACTTCCCAGGAAAGCAAGACCAAGAAGTTCATTTAGAGTTACCAGCCTCTAAAATGCACACATAAGATTATTTCTACACTTTATTACTAGTTCTATGCTTAAATATTAATTAGCCACTAATTTTGGAGAAAACGTCTACACAATATTTAAACTTTAAATTAATTTTAAACTAACCTTGTACAGTATTATGCAAAAGTCTTGAACCACGCCTCACTCGTATTAAATAACAATAAATAATTTAGATTAAATTAAACAAATGGGAACATAGGTTTTACTGCTGATAAGTGCCTAAAAACACTGGTGGTTTATGGAACAACTTCAGCAGCAACCTCATTTTCCCTCTCGTCTGTTCCAACCACTCAGCATTCAGCATCAGCAGTATACTAATCACCAGCATGATGATCATTTGTCATCATCTGCACCTGTTTCTCATTGGGTCATACCTTAAGTTAGATTTCTTTTTCCCTCTGAAACTGCTCAAATACAGGGACTGGACTGAAAATGAGAGCCAAATACAAGCAAAAAAGCTCTCAAAATTCGGGAAGCTTGGAGAACGTTTCCTCAAGACTACGTTAAAAAATACAACCATATATGGATTAGTACACTAAACCTTCAGGACCAACAAACAAACATTAACAACATAAATTAACAAAACGAGCCAAGAAGTATACAAAAAGATACATATAGATATACAGTACTATAGATAAAGATATACAGTATACACATAGATATACAAAGCATGAAGACGAGCCTTTTTGGTTGCTTTAATATATTTTTATGATGGCTATTCAAACACAGAAAAACATTAGACAGATTTTAAGAAAACTGCCTTTGCAGACTCGCCAAATTAGCATCAATGGTTAAGCAAAATATGAAGCGATGAGGGGTGGCTCATGATTTTGCACAGTATTGTACAGTATATTTGTTAGTAATAATCTTGTAATAGGATACAGTATATTAGTTTAATTTTCTCATATACAACAGCATTTTAAAGTACATACAGCAAAATAACTGAAATTACATATACTGTAGTACCATACCAGGTGAAATGTCCTAGAACTACATTTAAAACACTTCCATTTAAATAGACACATTTCTAGACTGTTTCTAGCTGTTCAGTGATAAGCTATAGACTATACATTGCCTCGTGTATATTTGCATGCTATCATGAGCTAATCTCTTCTGAATGTCAACAGTGTCTCTGTAAACATATAATTACGGCTGATAAGAGTTTCCTGCTCTAATACAAGCCATAAAAGCTAGGGCCAGGGTGGTTTACTCAGTCACGACCCCTATCATTTAAAGCCCTTGGAACTGGTCCTAAATAAACAAACCATCGATGTTAATTTGCAGAGTCTGCAAAGGCTGTGGAAGAAATGCAGGTCCATAAACAGCAGTTTTATCTGCAGCACTTTTCCTAAAGTCTGTCTAAGGTGTTTCCGAGTTGTGAATAAGCATCGTAGACACTCATTAAAGCAACCAACAAGGTTCATCTTCATCTCCTGGCACTGTCACTAGAAAATCTAACATTAGTGTAAAACCAGATATTTAAATCTGCACACTGTTCTGCGTTCACTTGAGCTCCTGTGAGGTTTACTAGTTAGCCTAGCATGTGCAATTCCACAGAGAATAAGCTGTTTCTCTCTCACACAACAAAACCCAAGCGTGTAAATCTCGAAAGACAAAACAGATCTTGTTTCAAACTGTTATTGACATTGTGTCTTAATGGGTATTATGTTTAGCCAGCTAGCCAGACAATAACAATTAGCATGCTAGTTACTTAGCATGTTGTATATAACTAACTAAATACTATATACAATAAAAACTAACATGAATAATTAATCAATGAATAAATTAATATATATTTAAATAAATAAATAAACTACTAATCAAGAAAATTAATGTTTACTCATACTAGTCACCTAGCTAGCATACTATACATTGCTAATACAGGAACTAGCCTATAGAAATGTACTTCAGCTAGTTACTACACAGTGGATTATTGAATTTTTTTAAGAATGAGGCTGAAACTTTTTAATAATAATAAAAAAAAAGCCAAATACATATATTTATATATATATATAAAAAAA